>BPLR01008392.1:0-63310 GCA_021605095.1 Caerostris extrusa | reverse complement strand
TGAAAATTATTTATTTTTTATGTGATAAAAATTATTTTTCTTGTAGCTGCTCGGTTCAACTTGGAAGCAGAGTGGAAGAATAACTTCCGAGATTAAGGAACTAAGATAGGGTATTTTTTTCCATTCTCTGCTTTAGTTATGCTAACGTATTTGCTTATAATTTAGTACAAATATTTTTTTTTTTTAATTAAATATTTTTTTGCTTATTAGAAAGTTCAGAGTTATGCAAATTAACCCTTGCAAACTCAAGCATCAATTAGTATTATTATATATAATGTATTATATAGTTGAATATATTTATATTTTTATATAATAATATATATTAGTTTAATCTGCTAAAAGCAGATGGCGCCCACCATGGGGCAGATGAAAGGAAGTATATATTAGTTTCAGGATTTATTATGTACATACGATATATTTTAGTAGTTGAATTAAGTAATATATAATTAAACTATGGATTAATTGTTATTGCTCCCATTACTATATTTGAGGTGATATATAGTTATCTTATTTTAAATTGTACAAAATTTTATTTAAAGATATTGTAATTAAGTATTACATTAAAAAATTAGATTATAAAATGCTTAATATAGATTTTTAAAAATTTTTTCCTTATATAAAATCTAATTATTTAATTAATGTTCATAAAAAAAGATTTTTATTTGTAGTTATTTATAAGAATGTGATTTTGCTTTGTTTTTTACAGTAAATTTTTTGAATTGTTTCCTTTTATCCTTACTATCTGTTTGCAAATTTTGGGTTAATTTCTTAAATAAGTGCACATCTTTGTATCAATATAATGTGTGTATGCTACTCAAGTATAACAAAAAAATTTCTATGAATATTTTGTTTATTATAAATTCATATTTTGTTGACATTTTTTTTGTAATTCATAAAATTAAAAGATATATCCTGGAAGAAGAAAAGTCACTTGTTAACCTTTTTCAAATTAAAAAAAAAAATAAACCTGTCCCAACCGTTGTTAACCTATCCAAATTTTAAAAAATAAAAGTTTGTAGTGCATTAATTGTTTAAGTCATTGTAAGTAGTCTTTAAAATAAAGTTTTACCCTTATTTGTGATTGATAAATATATAATTTTAAGTATTTCAACTAATTTTCTTCACTATTAGGATGAATTATTTGAAAAAGCTAGAGGGGAGCTTCTGGATGAAATTATTAATCTAAGTCAACTATCTCCAAAGCATTGGTTTGTATATACAAATTTTTTTTTTTTTTTTTTTTTGTTAATTTTGAGATAGTTACAATTTTAATGCTGAATAATTTTAATTAAATTATAATGTGTTGTAATAAAATAATGTACTTCAAAATTTAATCTGAAAAATGCATTATTCATTAAACTGAAAATCGAAATTTACAGGTATTTATTTTAAAAGCTTTCCTTTTCCAAATATAAGCAAAATTGTTTATTTTCTTATTTTTTACTATGTTTAACTTTTAAATTTATCTGAAATTTTTTTGCTGTGTACATATTCTACTTGTATATTATAACAAAATTTTATAATTAATAATTTAATATATTTTTAAATTTTAATTATATTATTTCAAAAAAGGAAATCATTATATTGAAAAAAAAAACATTGTTACAAGAGACTAAAATCCTGGGTCTTGATATAATCTGATTCAAAACAAAAATTCACTCATTCTCTTGGTTTTATAGTTGATGGGGTTAAATGGTGTTTTTGTATTTGCTGAAATTTTAGAAATGACATAATTGTTGTTTTTATTGTGATAAATCAAAAACTACTTACAATAGCAAGTTAAAAAATTTAGGGTTCATCAAATTTTACAGTCATGCTAGAAAAGTGAGTATTAGAATCTCATTTTTAAGTATCTAAGTATAATGTAAGTTATTATAAAATCAGTTTACAGGAGGAAGAATTCTTACAAGCAAAGTAAATAATATTTTTTTTTTTTTCGTGTGAACATGATGTTGTCCTGGTTAGGGGTTCGTGGGGTTCCAAAAAGTGTAGCAAGCAAATAAAGCTCCATTCTAAATTTGCAAATTTTAGCAGAAAAATGGTAGTTTGTGCCCCTTAACTCTTGAAATGATTCATGAATAATGTTAATTCTCAGGAATTTTCTGGAGAATTTGGCTTTTGCTTGAAGTGTTTTGTAGTAGGGTTTGAAGCACTTTTCACATTTTGGCTTGGGATTTTAAACATTTGTATAGCCAATGACTATAAGTACTCATAGTGCATTGATCAATTCCTTCTGCTTGAAGTTTCGTATTTATCACTTTTGGCATTTTCTCATGCCTATTGAGCTGTATAGTGCTTCTTATTGTATTTTTGGAATACTTCATTCTTCATTTATAACTAACATTTTCAAACTTTGGCATATTCTTTTGACTATTGAATGTGATAATGTTTCTTGTAGAATTTGGAATACTTCATTTTCATTTATGATGACATTTATCTTACGTTTGTATATTCTTTTAAGCGATTCTTGAACAATTCTTCCTTCATGAAGTTCTTTTGAATTTGGCCATTCTTGTAATATTCCAATCAGTTGCTTCATATACCTCGTGCATTATTAAATATTGGCATGTTCTGAGCTTATTCATTCGTTCTCGAATGTTCACACATGATGAGTTGAAATTTGCCGAGCAGATTTCATTTTTTTTTTTTCTCCCTCCTTTCTGAATTTTTTTTTTTTTTCCTTCTGCATATTATAGGGAAGAAACTTTATCAAAAGAACTCTGGAAAAAGATGTCAGTTTATGTGTTTGAAAATATCTATGTACAAGCTTGGCAAGCTGGGAATGCTGGGTAAGTTTATCTACAAAGTGTGCTGATTTTGTTATAAAAATCTTTCTTTTTTGAAATTTATAATATAAATTAATATGATTTATATAAATGTATATTTCTATAGGTCATTTAATACAGCTGTTGATATCAAATTAAAGCATTGGGCTGATGAGATGTTGCCAAAAAAATGTGTTGATGTTAGTAGCATTTTTATCATATTTTTAATTTAAAAAGAATGGCTTTAATATTTTTATTATTTTAAAATTTGTGAAATCTCATTTTCTTCTAATATAAAAGTTGTGTATTTTTTTTTTTATAATTGAACCAAAACTGCTTGGAAATTTTATTGGCAGGAAATAGCATTATTTTTATATTGCACTATACTAATGGGAATGATAGTATTTCTTTTCTTGTGCGAGGGATTTGGTAGTAGTTGTATATTCATTCTAAGATAGTTCTCATTACATATTATTTAAAAATTGTCATATTTAATATTTAATATTAGGTTGGATGGCAAACTTTGCAAGAAGAATTTTGTTCGATATTAGATAAGTCTAAGGCCTCTAAAGAACATGATGACCTTTTTGACAATCTTAAATCAGCAGTGGTTGCAGATGCTGTACGGCATCATGCATGGGAGGATAAAGCTGTGGACATGCTGGTATGTCTTTTACTTATTTCTAAATTTATTAGTAGTGTGTGTGTGTGAATTATTTAAGTAAAAGTGATTTTTTTACCCTATCCACATACCTTTATAATTTTTCAATGATGTATATAATATAAAATTTATAGAGTATAATCTTTTTAAGAATTTGTAATACTTTTAGTTTAAGATATTAAAAAAAAAAAAAAAAAAAAAAAAAAGGTTGAACCTAAAATTTCTGAGCAAGTGTAAAATAAACATAGACTTGTAATCTATACATTATTGTAGCTGTGTATTAGTACATATTGCTAAGGAAAATAAAAGCTCATTAAAAAGTTATAAACATCTGAATGTTGAGGATAAAATTTATAAAGACTAATTTTAATTTTCAGATTTCATTTGTTTATATATGTTTGTTATTACAAATATAAAAATTAAAACAAATAATATAAAAAAAAAATATTATATATATACATATGTGTGTGAAATAGAAATTTTTAACTCAATTTTAAAATTTCATATTTTAATTTTTCTAAACAACCCCATATCTTTCTAGTTAAAAATAATTTGCTATCATTTTCAACTTATTCTATACTAAGATTAATTATAGGTATGAAATCATAAAATATTGATAACTTGTCATTAAGTTTATTTATTTATGTAAAAAAATCTTGTTTTAATAAATGCTTTTAGTGTTTGTTTTTTATTATATTTTAGAAGTATAAAATTTGCAGTAAAATGTTTTTATAATTAATTATAAATCTAAATATTTTTAATGTCTTTTTTCATTTAAATAACAAATTTTATTTAGCATAATTAAACTTTCTTATTTTGTGTAGTAGAAAAGTGCCATGTTGTTTAAAATATATTTTAAATAACACTGTTATTAATTGAAAAAAAAAATTCTCATTTTTCAAGCGTATTATTCAGCTGAATGCTCTTGAAGATAGAGCTGTTCCTGACAAGCATCAGTGGGATTCTGCTATAAAATTTTTAGAATCCAGCTTAAAAGATAGACTTTCTCAAAGTAAGAAATTTCTCTTATAATATGTAAAACTAAAATGGTTGGCTTTTTTTCTAGAGAAAATGAAGGGTAATTGAAATTACCTTATAATAGAAAAATATTGTGTTATATGAAAATATTGTGTTATGTGTGAAAATATTGTGTATTGTTAAATAACATTGAAAAACTATGTTATTAATTTTTTGTAAAATACATAGAATGTTATTAACAATGGAATAGCAAGAATGAAGAATTATAGCATAGGATGGAAGAAAAAAATTTTATGTTAAAGTTGCAACTTCATATTAGTTGAAAACTAATAAAAATTACATAAATGAATCATCTATAATATATATATTAAATTATTTTTAAAAGATTATTAAATGCTTATATGTATAAAACTATAAGAATGTTTAATGGGTTCATTAAAATACAACAAATAATAACTAAAAATCTGGTTCATTATCAACAGAAATATATATATATATATCTAAACCAGAGACTACAAAAAAAATATTAAATAAATAAAATAAGATTACTAAAATTTAGATTAATTTTTGTAAAGCATAGGCAATCAAGCTGTATATGAATTATATGTATTATTCCTTTTCATGGTTTTCCAATAGCAAATGCTTACATTTATGAAATGGAAGGTCCTGGATTTACTGAAAGATGGCTTTATTGGGTTAGTAGAACTCCTGAACAGCAGCTATGGTCCAGTGTTAAATATGAAATTGAAAAATTATTTCAAAGTTATGTAAGTACTGTTTACATACATTAAAACTGTAGAAAAGTAAAATCATGTCAGGAAATTTTTTTCTTCAAATTTAAACATATCAGTATTTAAAAATTGATGTTTCGAATGAACATAATTTATTATTCAAATTGCTTATTGTTTAATAGAATAGGAATCCTAATCCATCCTTAAGTGCAGATGAACTAACTACAATCAAAAGGAATTTGCAATCTAAAGATATTGAGGCTGATTATGATCAGGTAAGAAATTTTATCTCAATTACTGTAATATTTATTTATTTCTACAAAAAGGTGTAATCCACAAGTATGTTTAAATTATATATGTTAAATAATTTTTTATTAAAGTTTTTATTTTCATATTTTTTAGATTAAGCAAGTTTGGCATCCTCTACACAGAAAAAATTTCTTAGAAAAATCTTTACAGAAAGCATATGACTGCAAAAGAGCTTTTTATTTGTATCACCAAGGTTTAGATTCTGAGGTAAAAATAATACATATATATGTTTTCTATGCATTTGATTTAATATTTAATTAAATTATATATAGCATAATTTTCTATTTTTTCTATTTCTCTTGTAGATTGATTGTAATGATGTAGTTTTGTTTTGGAGGATACAAAGAATGCTTCAAACCACTTCTAATGCTTTGAGACAGCAAATCATGAATGCAGAAGGCAAGTATTTTAATTAAATACCAATTTTTGTAGTATTATAAATATACAGAAAATAATTTTTTATTAATTATTTGCATAGCTGGAAGTTTGAGTAAGAAAAATATAAAAATACAAAACTTTGAAATCTGTTAAATTTTAGTTTGTCATGCTTGAACATAATTTGTTACATATTTCTACAAGAAACTTGAATTATCAGTTTGAGTTATATATTCAATTAATTGTCAAAAATTGTATTTGCTTTTAGATGATTTTTTAAAATCAATAATGACACATTATTAATTAAAAACAATAAATGTCATTTATGGGTAATGTTTAGAAATATCTTATGAATTATTGAAATCTTGAAATAAAACTTACTAGAAACAAAATTTTTTACTGTCTAAAACTCTCAATAGTAACCATTTTCTTAATTACAATTATGAAATAGACTAAATTCATAATTGGTAGTCAAATTAGCCATCACTTAATTTAATTTTTTGACACAAATTTTTGGTGATGTTTTTTCCATCAATATCAATTGTTCATTTTTTATTGTATTGCATTTCACACCAGTTTAATCAATTTAAAGTTTGTTGTAAAAAATATGTAACAAATGAAATATTGAAATTATATAACAAATTTCAAACTTTTTTATATCAAGAAACAAAAAAAAATTTTCTAAAAATAATTTATCTTTCAAAAATTAAGAGCTCACTTAAGAAGTCTATTCACCTTTTTATTGATATATTCATTCACAAATTACTGTCAATTGAAATAAATTTCAGAGGTCTGTATTTCAAAGAATCAGATTCAAACAAACAATTTAAAAGTAAAAATTCACATTATGTTATAAGGTTTGTCTATACAGTAACAGGATTGACTTAATAAAGGATGCTTTTTACAATTTATGGTATATCTGTTTTGTCTCCTTCACTGTTTCTTCCATTGCTGCTTGCACACACACCCATTATTATTTTCCACTGTCCAAATGCAAGTTGCAAATTCATTTTGTGATAACTGTTTTAATAACTGTGGCAATTTTTCTTCATCAGCCTCTTATCATAACTGAAAACAGGTTCTTTATTCTCACAAATTTTATTTTTGGGAAAGAAAAAAAGTTGCAGGATGCTAAATCAAGGGAATTTTGAAACATGTTTCATTGTTGCAATTCACTTTTTAACCAAAAACTTCATGTAGATTTTTGAGTGAAGGAGCAGTCTTGATGCAGAGTGAAATCAATTTATCAGAATACTGGACAGTTATTTTTTTCTCTCATTTTAATCAGAACTTCAGTGTATAGTTGTTTAGTCTCTTTACTTTCACATATCCACTGTTCCAAAATTATACCCTTGAAATCAAAAAATGCAATCAGCATTGCTTTAAAATTTTGTTTGCTCTGACAAACATTTTTCAATTTGGAGGGGGTTTTTTTCCAATACATTGATTTTCTTTTTGTTTCCTGGATCATAATGAAAATTACTGTTTTATTACAAATAATGATTATGTGACACCAGTTTGTTTAAATGTATTTCCACATGCCATTTGGGCACAAATTGTTTTCATTTCGGTCACTCTGGCAAAATTTTCCATATGGTGTCTTTGTAAATGTCGGTAGTTTCAAATATCATTTGACACTTATTTGGCAATCTGCTTGAAGAAACTGGCTGATTTTTTTCCCCATAATTTTGTCATGTTTTAAAATCGCTGGCCAGGTCAGTGTATTTGTCATCTATTTCCTCACGACCATCAGTGAAATTTTTGTACAATTTTATAACACTCATATATGGGATAATAGTTTCTCCATAAGTATGAATAAGCATCTACAAACATTTTGTTGAGGTTTTTGTGTCAATTTCAACAAATATTTAATATTTACATTTTATTCAGTACTAGAACCTAAATTCAAGGTGAATTGCACCTCACTTAATCTCTACTGCCAAAACTCTGGAGGCCCTGATCAGGACCAAGATAATCAATTTTAGTTGTCAGTTGACTCTTTTGTGTTCCAAAGCAGTTATAAAACCAGTCTTGTTACTTTATAGACAGATTTCATATTTATGTATTGTTAATATTATTATCTTAGATGTTGTATGACAAATTAATGTTCTTTTAAATATTTTTTTTTCTAATAAAAAATCGTTTTTTCAATCGTTATGAGATGATTTTTTTAAGTAAATGATTTTTTTTAAAACTGTGTACATGATAAAAATTAATGTTAATGCAACAATTTTTCAAATGAACAATGAAAATTGAATTCTTTAGATGTTTTTAGCTTTTTTAATTATTGATTCCTTTTGAACTTGTTTGTTACATTGTGTTTAAAACATTTTAGCTATAAGATTAGGAAAAAAGAAATTAAAAAAAATTTTACTTGTTTATAATAAAAATCAGCCAAGATTTTACAGATAAAAAGAAAAAACTCTTGACTGGAAGAAGAGTTGTGCTGGCTGAAGAACTTAGTAAGATTTTAAAAATTAATTATCAATTTTTAGCTCAATATCAGAAATACCTTTTTTGGTATCCAATATTTCAGATAGAAAGAAAAAACTCTAGGAAGAAGAGTTGTAAAGAAAATTAATTTAAAAAATAATTTCAATCAAATAGATAGAAAATTTATTTTGCTTAGACTAAAATCTTATGTTATAGAAATATCATTTTCTCATTATAAATATCCTTTATTAAATTTTTTTTTTGATTTTTTTAATCTGAATAATTAACTGAATTTTAATATTCATGTATAATATCACTAAAAATTAAATCAGTAGTATACTGGCATATGCAGATTTTCCTTTTATAGTAATTTTTTATTTTCACTATTGATTACTATAAACAACTATTAATTTATTTTTATTAATCCTTTTACGTTGAAATTAGATCCACCTGCAGTTAGAGTGTTCATTGATAGTGGCTAATATTGAAAATAAATAGAAGTGAGAATCATGTTCAATAAAATAAAAAATATTTTTATTAGAAAGAAACTGAAAAATGTTTCATTTTAATTACAGAATTTTGAATAAATATGTTAGGTTTAAAGATATATCTTAAGAAATGCCCTTTAAACTATGAATGATTTAAATATGCTTTTTATTTTGGTGAAACATATCAACAATTTTAATTTGTAAGAAAAACAAATGATCCTGATGAGAAAGATTATAAAACTGCTCTCTCCCCATTTTTCTTGACATTAAAAGAATATTTTTAATGAAAAAACCAATTCAGTTTAGCAGTATTTTTATTGTCTACAAATTAATTTTTCCTTTTCTTTTTTTTTAGAGCGAGTTCGACATATTCAAGAAAAATTAGAAGAATTTGTAGCAGCCTTGCATGCAGAAAGCTGAATTACAATTTATTTAGTCATTTTATAAAATTATTTATTTATGCTAATTGATGTTCCTGTATTACAATTGTAGTACTGAGCATTTCTTTTATCATTGTAGATATCTTACATAAAATGTTTAACTAAAAGCAAAAGAATTTCTATATTAAATAACTTTTCTGCAGTTTAAAAAATTAGTGACAGGTAATTTATTCTAGTCAAAATTGAATAACAATATGTTTATTTTTTTCTTAATAGTTCTAATAATGATTGATGAATTCATTTTATCAGTTTTTAGTGTTGTCAATAGATTCCAATAAACTGAAAAAATAATAAATAATTTTATTTACATATTGTAACTCAACAGAGAAGTTTTTGTCATGATACTGAATGACTCATAGAACTGGACCTTCGAACTTGAACTGTATAGCTGTGATAATTTCCTATTGTTTGGGCTAGGATAGATGCAAAATATACAAAATTCACTATATTCTGAAAATAAACCTTTTTATTAACATTTACTTAATGAAATAAAAACATTTATAAAATAATGATTGTGTTATTGATATAAATACAAAGAAATGCTGTATATATATAGATATTTCCACATTACAAAATGAATTAACTCTGTTTTGTGTTCAAACATTCATCGTAATGAAATGAAGATTGATTTTTTAAAATAAATTTTGTGAACTGCAAACAAATATTGATTAAAATTCTGAATAAATAATTTATAACAACTCTATATTTATATTTAGAGATTTTTTTAAATATGCTGGACAGTTTTAGATTACAAGGAAGTTTTAATAATATAGTATAAAAATAACATTTTCAGATATACATGTATGATATATCTATTAGTGGTACTATGAAAGGATAGAAACTATTTTCAAATCTGACCATTTTTGTTATTAATAAACCATATGCCTCGCATAAATTTTTTATGATAGAAAATATTACTTACTTGAAAACATAACATTAAGGTAACATACCAAGAATTTGGTTGGATGTTTTGCAGCACCTGAAACAAATTTTTAAAACAATTTAATTCAGCTTATATTACAATTCATATTTAAAAATGTTGAAATTTGATTGTTAAGTTTGCATTTATATCTATACATCTGTGGATAATAAATTATCACTTTTTATCTAATTTTAGTGCTTAAAAAGAGCCCAGAAATAATTTGCTAGTGTATTTGAGTTGCAATTGCTTTTTCCCATGCTAGAAATGTCCATCATGCTCCTTATCTGCTGTTTAATCAAAATGTGAATAAAAGAAGTGTATCTTGAGAAGCATATATGTTTCAAAATCTGATGTACTGGATCCATTATTACTTCTGTTTTCATAAGTCTTGTGATCTTATGAAAATTTTTTTCAATTTAAGCTTCACTTTAAAATTAAGTACAAAAGGCTATTTCTGTTTATAGCTTTTGTAAAATTTCTTATTAAACTTAATTTACCCTAAAAAATGTAAGTATATCCATATATAAACAGACAGTATGTATGGATCTCCTTTGTGCATGAATGATAGTCTTCCGACTAATTTGGAGAATCAACAAACAAATGCCAATTCTCTAGTTTGTGATCATATCCTATAGTTCTGACTCCAATGAAATATAACAGTATGCAATGTTTCTTAATTTTATGATGAATGGAGTTTTCTCCTTTTAGACATTATCCTAAAAATTCTGCTTGTTTTTTCATACAATTTAGATTTCCTTAAGTTTAAACAATTGAGACTTATTAGAAATATCAAAACTTTCACCATTCTGTTTTCTCCTTAGATTTTGTATTTGCATTACTGATATGACACCATGGAAAATAGGTATAATAACTAATTACATTGCTAAAACTAAATTGGAATAAATTGTTTTTTGACTTAATGATTTTATTGATAAAAATAACAGTCTAAAAAAAATAATCTTTGACCCTCTTTATACCATGAAGTATAGTGAATGCTAAAAAAGTCTTGCATTTTTAACAAAAATAAGTTACTTCTTTTTCCCCATGGATCAACAAGACCACTTTATTCCTAGAACAGCTGGGTCATGTTTTTAAAGTGCGGAATGAGACAATTGATCTTTCATTTATTCAACATCTTTTGAAAATCATATACTTAAACTGAGCTCTGAGCTTTAAAATGTGATTGCATCACTACTACTACTAACAATGCAAGATTCTCCAGCCGATTAATACGGTTTATTTACTTTCTTGTCTTGGAGATTTTTTTTTCTGCATCTTTACTTGCACTACAACATGTTACAGGTCACAACTTTTTGAATAAGTTTCCTCAACAGATCCGATCAGACGCCACAGTCCGCCAACGATTGATTTTTATGTCTTGAGATCTGCCTCTATGCAGTCTATCCATCTTGTGCAAGGCCTACCTTTTTCCTGGTACCCTCTACATTTGCAAAAATCACCTTTTAACAGGGCTCATATTATCACATTTAAAAATATACCTAAGCTAAACCATTTGATGACTCTGGAGATTTTTTTTTTTTTTTACTGACGCTCATTTTCATCTAAAAATTCAGAAGCAGTAACGAATGGTAAATGGATGTAGAAAAATGACTGGTTACATGTGTATTGCTGTGACATTTTCTTGTACTTAACTAAAACCATTATATATTACTTTTGTTATTTAAAGATAAATTTCTGATAGTTTATATTAATCACCAAAAGTAAAAAAATGCATACTGTATTTCAAGCAGATACTAATTTTACTCTGTTATATCTTTGGTACAGACTATTTTTTTTAATATAAATTTTCTGATATTTTATGTATAGTTATTAATTGTAGAAAATATAAAGCTCTTACCACATAAAGTTGCTGCTGAAACTGACAAGTATAACATTTTGATAAATTGTCCTGGTGCTATGTATTCCTTCACTTTGTCTGTAGTACCAAAGTCCCAGCTCTCTGGCTGTTGGTTGGGAAAAGAAGAAGAATTGCATAAAATTTTTGTATATTAAAATTTACAAACATTTCCATTTAAAGGATAATCCCCTTCCTATATATTAGCAAATACCTTCTACTATCAGCTCTTATATAATTCCATAACAATAAACGTAACCAACACCCATTTTATACAGAACATACTATTTTAGTTCGAAATTTTCTTTATAAATCGTTGATTTCATGTACATGTATGCTAGGAATGATTCACTGGTACGACAGGAGGGCAGTAATAATTGTACACTAAACTTCCATGAGAACATTTAGGGATTGTCATATGGGAGAAAAAGCCCAGAGTACTTCAGACATCTTCCATGAGAACTTTTAGTGGTTGCACAGACACAATTGTCATCTACACTTCTCATTTCTGAAAGTAGTGACTAGGATAGACAAGGAAACTAATTGCTGTATATAAACATTGTTTTATTTAAATGTGAATTCTTCAAAAGATTTTTCTATTATTTATTTTTGACAAGTAATATTAAACTTAAATATCTTATCTAATTATGTTTCTGCAATAAATTTCATGAAAATATAACATTTTAATAAATTATTTAATCTTTGCTGGAATTATGTAAAAAAATAAAACAAAAAAAAAAGACACTATAACTTACCTTCAATTCTGTATATTATAAAAAGAAAGACCAGCAAATGTCATGAAAACTGTTGCAAGATATGTCTGAGCCATTAAAACTTGCCTTCCACTTTATATTTTAACATTTGTCTTTCTAAAGTTTACAACTGTAAATAAAAAGAACAGTTACCAGAAAATCATTCTATTTCTTTCATGAAATTTGTAAAAAATAAATAATGTTCCTTCAATTATAATTTTAAAACCTTTTACTCCTCCTATATCTTCAGATACGCTTCATTTTGCACATGAACATTTATTTCGATCGATTTGTTATATATACACAAATGAAAATTAATACCGCTTATGTGAGAACATCAATAATCTAGTAAAAAATAATTTTGTTTACAAACTTAACATTCTGAATACATAGAGATATTTTTAATGATTTTAATTGTTATTTTTTTCATCGATTTTATAGATCTGGTCTGGGTCTGCTTATAACATGACATTGCACACCTGTATTTCTTTTAATCAATACTGAAAATATTGGTAAAAATTACCTATTGCAAAAGCGACCAAAATTCAGCATGTTTAATTATTATTGCAAAATGGTCCATACAAGATATAGCCTGCGAAACAAAACAAATAACTGTGAATTAATGGTATGATATGCACAAATATTGAAATAACTAAAATAATACTGAAAAATTAATCAAACATCTGTTTCATTAGTTACGATGAAAAGAAAACAATTTAAAATAATTTTTTTTATTATTATTTTGTTTCATTAGGTCACCAATCATGATCATTCATATACTTCCTATAATAAAATTATTTATGAGAAAAAGTTTTTCAAATCTTGTTATGAAACTGTTAGTTGAAAATTTTATTAAGAGAAAACCACTGGCTTGTCGGAACTTCCAATGGCATTACTAGGATACGGTAATGTTTTTTAAAGTCTCGTATTTGTATATCATACGGAAGAAATTCTTCACTCAATTCGATGCGAGACACTTTGTCACAAATCATTTCTGAGCTTATTTGATTTTCAAGCGACATGCGTTTGAAATGCACGATGATGTCTACGAACTGGTATTGAATTCGAATCGATTTTCTGAAGTTGGTCAAGTTATTAATGGATTTTATTATATTAAAAATTATGGTCGAAATTAAGTGCCTCTTCACCAAGTGTTGAGGTAAAATCGCAGAATAGGGGCCGTTGGGATTTAGTGTCCAAAACTCATTTCACCAAAGTAATGAGTTGCCATTGTAAATGAAGTGAATTCCAAACAGTACAAGATACTGGGTTATCCGATTTGGCAACATATCTCCTAGTTGGCATCTCAAATCCCAACGGCCCTATTTTTGCAATTTGGCCAGTGTTAATTTGATTATGTGTATGTCGCACAATAATTCATTTTTAAATTACAGATAAATTTTAAAAATCATTAATCTTTAATTATTTTGAATTTTTATTTTTAAAATCTTCAATCTTTAATTATTTTAAATTTTTATTTTTAAAATCTTTAATAATCTTTATATCTTTAATTACTTTTTATTTAATAATTAAAAATCTTTAATTATTATCTTCAATTTAATTATCTTTAATTTTTCTGTATTTTTAATTTCTTTTTAATTTAATTTTAATTTTTATCTTTAATTTTATTTAAATCTTTAATTAATCATTGTCAATGATTCATTAAAAAAATGAATATTATCGTAAATTTAATATTTTATTTGACTTTACTTCACAGTATTTCCTTTATTTTACTTACAGCAAATGAAAAAAAGTGTTTAACAGAATCCAAACTTTTTAATTTATTGACAGGGAAACCCATTCAGACATGGATTTATACATAATTCTGTTGCAAGAAATATATATACTTACTAATATTACCATATATATATATATATACTTACTAATATTTTATACCCATAATCCTGTTCTTTACTCAACATATGATCGAAGAGTGAAAGTATCAAAATACTGATAGTCTGCAATTAAAGGATCTTGGTTATTTATTAAAATATAAGAAGTTAGGTAATGTATAATAAAAATAACAATAGGAATTAATTAAATATAAATAAATAGAAAATGAATAACATTTCTAAATTATGCTAAAATAATTCATTTATAGTGTGGTTGCATAATAAATGAATTACTTTAAAATGTGCTTCTTGCCGTCGAGGCTTTAAAGTCTCACTTGCAGGAAAAAAAAATTGTGTTATTTATTGATTCACAGGTTGCAATTAGAGCTTTGGTAAATAGAAAGCGTTTCTACTCTTCCGAGTCATTTTATAGAAAATGTGAGGAAAATTGTTTTCCTGATGGATCCCAAGTCATGTTGGGTTTCCTAGCAATGAATAGGTGGATGCACTTGCAAAGTTGGCCTTGTTTTGGTCACAGCAGCATTCTCCCCTTCCCTTAAGATACTGCAAATCATTGATCAAGATCAAATTATAAGAAAACTCCGGTATAGTAATATTGGTGTTGGAAAAAGTTGGGTGTTTAATGTCGTTTATAAGATAAGAACATGATTCCTCTTAATTTATTAAGGTGGATCGGCGTCGCTTGTTTTCGTTTGCTGATGGGCCATGATTACCTACAGCAGCATCTCAATAAAAGCGGTGTCACAACTTGTGCCTCATGCCCTCTGTGTGGGGATGATTCTATGAATGGACAGCATCTTCTTAATTGCTTCAAATTAAATAATGTTATACTGGAAATGCTTCTCATTTTAGTCTTACGCATTTATACAGGATAACAAGACAGTGACAAGGCACTTTTTTTAAAAAAAAAAGAAATCTATTTTAATTGAAAAATTATTTGATGGAGAGTAATAAATTACAAATTCTTTCAACAATGAAAACCATGTTAGTTATACTAAGCACATGCCGACATATGTTAGAACCGATAATCTATTAATCTAGCATTGATATTTTACTCTCCGTAATTTTATTGCTTTATAAAAGCTGCAAAATTAGACTGCAGAACTTGTTGACTTAAAAGGTATCGAAATTTAGTCACTTATGACAAAACTCAAGGCGAAATGGAATATGAAAGTACATTTGTGGAATCTATTCATTGGTAATTTATCACTTACTCTCCATGTCTACATGTGTGAACATTTTTATAAGCAATTTTTTTTTTTTTTTTAATTCTTTGAGTTAATAAACAAAAAATTTGGTTTGAACTCTGTTAAACTCAGATACTAAGCGCTATATATTTTTTTTTTCAAAAGCGCGCCAAATCTAATACTGACAAATCTGTGTGAAATGCACATTATCTGCAAGAATACTCGAAACCTGTGCACTAGCAACGTCATCTACAACGTAATAAAAATATTTTCAACGAAAAATTACAGTAGTTCGATCACAGATTGCGTAGAAAAGTTAACTACAGATTGAAAACCGGAAAAGGATGGTACTCAGCTTATGTAATTTAAAATTTTAATAATTAAAAATTAAAATTTTCAAAATCTAGAATCCTGTACCTTTTGTGTCAAATCCATTGCCAGGATACCAAGTCGCCAAGTAAACAAACAAAATGGCTGCCGAAATTAGATGTCGTTGTAAAACGCTATTTAGTCAAAATCCATCGCCAAAAATCGCTATTACGTCAATATTACTTCCCATATAGCTATTACATCAAATTTCCTTAAATTGATTTTAAGCCAAATTGTATTGCATTAACACCAAATTTTAACCCCATTGAAAATGATTTTCTTTCTTATAAAGCCACTCTGCTTGAATCAATCCGATTTGGCCACTTAACAACTTTTCATGTAATTGATAGTCAAACTATATGTTATTTCGAGTCGTCTAAGTAACCTTATTCTTCTTAGTTTATAAACTTGATGCTGAAACACCTTGTATTAAAAGTTTTCAACCATCAGAAAGGATGCCTCTTTGATCTGTGCAAGATTCCTAACTTTATGAGTCTACCTCTGATGCGAACGGATTAATAAAATGAATAACTTAATTTACTTTTCCATTTTTTTTCACCGTGAAAAACATCAATGTGAAAAATAGCTTCCTTTATTTCGAATAAAATGCCATCATAAATCCAATAGCATACGTTATTCATCCTGGCATGTTATAATGTCTCTTTTATTTATGATATTCTTTCTTTAATTTTTTTTGTACACTATCATAAAAAATTTTTCATATGATCCTGTATCCCCGTAATGATCTATGTCGTTTACTTTACAAAAATGCAGCAAAAACCGGTATCAGTAAACTTTTAAATCATCTAACCTGAGTGAAAACCACCAGCGCCAGTTGATATTTCAGCAAGAAGGTAGTCTGCTCGAATGAGGCTATGTTTGCACTGCTGAATGATTCCGTTTT
This sequence comes from Caerostris extrusa, assembly GCA_021605095.1. Classification (NCBI taxonomy): domain Eukaryota; kingdom Metazoa; phylum Arthropoda; class Arachnida; order Araneae; family Araneidae; genus Caerostris; species Caerostris extrusa. The sequence goes on along the minus strand of BPLR01008392.1, from coordinate 46,288 downwards.
GGGGGGCAAGAGGTAATCGCGAAGCAGAGCGGCCGTGTCTTCCAGGTGAGTTATGAGGTCCATCAGAGCTGCTGTCCTCTCTTCGTCTTCCTCTATGGTTGCGCATGTGGTCAGGGATGGGCTGCGGGAACTCTGGGAAGCTAGAGAGCTGAAAAAAGAACAAAGTGGTGAACAAACAAATTCCTTTGGAAAATATTTTATTTACCTTGTTTAGGAGATACAGCTGCATGTAAAGAACTAATCATTTCTGGTCTTTATGTAGCTTTTACCTGTCTTCACATTGTTTCATATTGGTTGATGTTTACCAATGGGATTTCTTGGCAAACTTTCGCCAATTTTTTAAATAGATCAGGAGATCCTAGAATGGTAGAAAGAACCTATTCCTCAGATATAGACGTCGTCTATTGGGAAGACGTTTGATAATGAAGTTGAACAAGGAGACATTTGACAAGCACGAGCATAACAGTAGAAATGTTTGCCTTGTACGCCTGGATATTATGCTATTGAAATGTAAGTCTAAGAGTAACTTAAAATACGGTGTAGAAACAGGGTTGGCCACCCTGTTCTACACCGTATTTTAAGTGGTCAAATGATCTTGACCACTTTGAAAATGCATCACAACTCCCACATATAAAATTATATATCCCTATATTAGATTTAGACCCACTATAGACATTTTTTTGGAGTGAAAAATTTAAACATAATGAGTTATTATTTTTGTGTTTACTATTATTCTTACATGCAAACATAGATAATAATAATGATACTAAAAGCACATTGTAAAGAAATATATAACACTAAAAATGAAATAAAAAAAATATATAAATATAAACGCAATCTAGAAAGGAAATCATTAAAAAATATTTATTTTACCAGTGGGATATTTGTTTCTCCACTCTTTCAATTAGCTTTTGTAAATCGATCTCAATTTGGGTATTCGCACATCGTAATGGGTGTTGCAGGTTAGTGTCCGTTTGTTTGATCATGAGTTCGCAGAATATAATTTAACTATTCTGCGAACTCATAAATAAAAACAGGCAATATCTGTCCTATATTCGTAAGAATATTATTTTAAAATCAAAGTTAGTTTTTCTCATAATTTCGACAGTTTTTGAATATATGGATGCACATAATGTGTTTTTTAATACATTTGTTTTCATTACTTTGGCCATTATAAAATAAATATATTTTGTAAAAGTGTGATAAATCTCACTGGCCGAGAAAAACATTCAAGGCGGTCAGCTGGATTAGCCCACCCCTGGTGTAGAATATCATCGACGTGTATTCTATAGTACTGTAAAAGTGTTATGAATGACAACAACAGAAATCCGACTACTAAATGCAATGACACCTCAGGTTATAACTCTTGTCGGACTGCGTAACAAAATACCGTTAGATTTATATAGTTCTGCCAGTTATTCAATGAAAAGGTAAATTTCCAGGTTTAAAGGTAGAAATAGCCGCATCGATTACATATAAAGAGTTCTACTCAGACATACGCGATCTAGTTAGAAAATTCGAGAGTTTGCCAAGAAATCCCACAGGGGAATAACTACCGATAAGAATCAATGTGAAGCAAGATAAAAGCTTGTATAAAGAGAAATGATTAGTTCTGTGTGTGTAACTGTATCTTCTAAATAAGCTAAATAAAACATTCAATTCCTGTGGAATTCCAGTCTTTTCCACAAAACATCTCCGAAATTACCTTTATCCCTATTTACACCTCTGTGTTTGAATACATCTCATTTGTTCACTTGTCCATTTTCCATGTGATAGCCTGTCACTCTATATCACACAGTTGCACAAAAATGTCTTTAAACACTTTTTGCTGCTTTATCAGGGGGATTAGTTCTAACGGGGCCAGTGAGATAAATGAAGAATCTCCTGTCCCCGGTTCTAAGCGGAACACATCTCAGAAAACCATTCTACTCCTATCAGTGAAATTCCAGTTTGAACGAATCCGGCACATTTAATAAATGCTCTTTGCTAATACAATGGGTGGTGTGAATATTTTTTCCAGAATCTAAAAAAGCGAATTGAGGTAAAACCGGAACCTTTAAGAAATGAGATTAAAAATCAGTATTGTTTGGCAAAAATAAATCATTTGCTTAAAACAAGCAATTGATTTTGCATCTGTTGTTTATTTATTATTGTTCAAATTATTTGTTTATTGACACAATACACATTTTTGATTTATAATTGTTGTTGAAAGCATTGTAGGAAAATTATTTTAACCAATAATTTTTGTTGTCGAAATTAATCGTTTTTTTATCTAACGAAATGTATAAAATAAATTTTGTTAAACGATTCAAAAATTTATGTCAGTATTGTTTTACGCTTTAGCCTCCTTCCAAAAGGGAACCTCAGTGTGCATTTATGTAAAGTTACAGAAAAGTATCTGTCTCTCACAGGCAAATTGTTTTCTTAGAAATAGCAAAGAACTAAGAACCTGACAGTAAATGCATACTTAAAAATCATTACTCCTGCTAATCGGATTTTGTGATTATCTCAGATAAGTATACATATATTAAGTTTATATATAATGTAATATATATACATTGAACTTGTTTTATTTTGGTCTAATCAGCCAATTTGTTAAATTCAATCATTTACAAAATAAAAATAACAATAAAAGGAACTAAAAGATATCTTGCCAGTAGGCAGATGACCTTGTCCCAATATGGGGCTGTTGCGCCAATGAAGAAAAAAAAGAAGAAGAAAAAAAAAAAAAAAGATATCTAGAATTTCTAATGAAAATTAAGGTTTATAACTTCTTAACAGATTCTTAACATTTAATATATATATTAAACTTTGATAACTTTTAAATAAAAAAAGATTAACTGCAAATGTAAGGTTAAGTCCCTCATTCCCCACCAGAGGAAGCAATGTATTCATAAACAAGACATTTATTATGAATTTATAACTTCATCTATTCCCTTCTATTTCAGTTTTGTGAAAATATAACTCATAGGTTCAATTAATGTTTTAAAATTCCCAGAAACATTAAAAACGATTAACGAAACCATTAGATAAAAAAATAATGGGCTTAGCGGGAAACAAATGGATTTATAAGGTTAAGGTCTGTTGATTTATTCAAGCCCTCACACTCTACCTATATATATCTTGTTCAAATTTTCAGTTGTTAATAAAATATTTTTTATTCATCCCCCTCAAGTTCAACGTACATTTTTTTTGAACTTGTAGGGAATGACACTTGATGTTAATACAGTTTTTCAAATATTAATTCAGTAATTAAATTTAGTTAATTAGTTATATTTTTTTTTAGATTTAAGTTGCATGTATCTACCAATAGATGGCGGCAGATAAACTTGCAAAAAAATAAACAATGAATGCAAATTATTTATAAAGGACTTCCTGCAATATAGTGAAAAAAAGTAGGAATTGGCTTTAAAAATGTTTTTTTTTTATATTACTTGTTTTAAGAGATATTAATGTAGACTAATTTCAATCTACAGTATTATCTAGAACGCATCAAGGATGGGGGAGGGGAGAACTTTTATCAATTTAATTCAAATGTTAAGCAGCTCTTTTCCCGAGGGAATATATTTGGCAAATTGATACCATCTCCTTGGGCGAAAGGAAGGATTTTTACGGATCGACACGATCACTAAGGGTTTATTATGCAATTTCTATGAAAACATGAGACAGTATTCCTAGGAGCATTTTTACCCCTACTGATTTGTTATGTTTGTTATATTTGTTATGTTAAATGAGTTTTTGGTTTAGCTTCTCTTATCAACTATCGTATCGAGCTCTATTAGTTATGCAGTCCAACGCATTTTGGTCTATATGGGCCGCTCCGGCCGTAACAAAATAATCCATATCACACATATAAACCAATTTGTCATCAATGTTTTACAAATTGTCAGATAGTCTTCTGTTTATTCCTGTTCTGTTTTCTGCTTAGTACAGTGTACAATTAGCGCATCATTACAATAGTCACATTCCTGACATGCATAAATGAAGGAAACTAATTTCTAATTAGTTCTTACATACTTTGGTGATGGCGGTAATAGTGAATTGTAGTGATACCTAAATAAGTAAGCTATCAGACCAGTTCAGTTGTTGAATCGGTGAAAGAATAAAGCAACCAACGATTTTATTTTATATCTCAACAGTTCTTCAAAAACAATATAGCACAATTAATTATGCAGTTATGTATGTAGGTTCAAGGATGATTACAGTTAGGCAAGTCTAAACTACCTTAAATAAAATTACATTATTAAATTACTATGTATGGAGAAATAAGACAATCCTATATTGTGGAAAGGCCCAATGCATTAATGCCATTCTAGCAGAAATATGTTTATTAATCTAATTTAGAGAAATTACTTGTCAGATATCATTCATCAGAAACTATGTTGTTTTTAATATGCTGGGGACATTCTGTGACCATCTAATTTAAACTGATATTATTTGTCAAATATTACTTATCAGAGATTATAGAAGAGATGTTATTGCTGATGTTTGTATGACATTCCTTAACTTAATTTATTAACTTGTCAAATATTACTTGTTAGAAATCGTAGAAAAATAATTATCTAACAGATAGTTTGATGAATTTGAGAGGAAAAGACACAGGATTCCGTATTATGTAATTATTTACTAAAATTTGAAATTTAGAAAACTTTTTAAAGATATTAATTAAAAATAAATATGAAATGCTTTTAACCTCTTACCTGATTTCTACTGAGGTATGGACTAGATTATTAACCAAAGATAAAGTATCATCTTTATGGTACATCTAAAAATTAATAATACACAATCAGTATTTTTAATGTTTAAAATAAATAAATTTGTTTTTCAAAGTAAGAATTTAGAAAATTCATAAATTTGACGAAATAACTTTTTAATATTTTTTGATATCAGTGTTTAAAAACACAACTATTAGTACGTCATAAACTTTAAAATTTGTCCCAGGCAAATAAAAGTAAACTCTTTACAGAAAAACTCGCAGCATCACTAAAAAAAAAAAATAATCCGTTATTCTCGAAATTTCGCATGTAGTTTCTTTTATATCAAATATGCAAGTAATTTAATTTTCAAGGCTAATGGAAATTAACTTCGGCCAGAGCACGTGTTTCTACTGAAAAGCCAGCATCGTATAAAGCAATTAACTATCGCGGATGATTTATCATTTCTCATAGTCGGTATTATAGTTCTCTGAAGAGATAGTCAGTATCACCCTTAAGATTTTGTCGAAGATCTTATAGCCAACTTTAGGGCTTCAAACATGGTTGCATAGTCATGTTCCATAAAAGCTGTATAGTCATACCAAACAATAGGCTGACACACAATACAGACAGCACTGCGTAAAAGTGCTGACAAAAATGATTGCTGCACCGGCGAAATGAATGTTATGGATGCCAAAGTGCAAAAATGTGAGGCAATATCCTATGGTTCTGTGATAGGCATGCACTTCCCCCGATAGTATCATTGTCCACTATCCAAAGTGTTACAGCATTTTCCATACTATTCATGATGCTCAAATTGTCTCCCGGCACCCCGGGTAAGGTGGGGTTACTCACACAACCATCTTTATAAAGATTGCCTTTAAGCCCACAACATTGACAGAATCGTCTGAAATGATGTAGCCAATCATCATGGCTATCAGCAGATTGGAATCGCAAAGTGTTTAAGAGTGAATCTCCTTGGAGTAGACAATTATCTGATCCCAGTATGCAAATGTCAGGTCCATGTTTCAAGGAAATTTTTGTTTTATTGAAACACACAGCCATTATCCCAGGTTGGGTGCTATCTCTTATGACTGCAGGTTTACCTAATCATTCTGCGTTACACTTTAGAAGCTCAATTATATGACAGCGATATTATGTTGTTGTTTGCGTTACTCTTCATATCATGTTATCATGAGGTTATATACCGGCAAGATAATGCCAGGCCTCATACGACCCATATATCATTGGACTGCCTCAGGGCTGTTTATATTCTTCCTTTGCAAACAGGCCTTTTCGCTGATTGAACATCTGTAGCAGGGTATCGTAAGCCGCCAGAATCGAGTACCCCATAATATCGTAAATCTAGTGCGGCAATTGAGAATGGCCTGATAAAATATATCGCAGATCGCGATTATAAATCTTTATCACTCCTTACAAAGCTGTATGCGAGCATGGATGCCGCTAGGGGAGATTTCACTATTTACTTATTTAATGTGAAATTACTAGCCATTGATTGATTCTTATGGTCTTCCATTTTTAATCATTTCATTACTCTGTCTGGATTTTATATATATTTAATTTCAATAATATTGCTACTTTTTTTTTTTTTTTGGTGCTCCATCTTTCTAGCTCAACAGTGCATTTGAAATATCTTATCATAATTTATTCAAGCATTTTCCCAAGATTAATATTAGAACTATTTAAGTGACGAATACTGTACTTATTAATATTACAATATTTTTTAATATTTAATATAATTTCATAAATAATAGTTAATTTTAAAAATTTTTTTTTATAACCGAAGTAGAAAGCAACAAAACATATTGTGATTTGTCATAACTCTCAATTGAAATATGCAAGCTTGGGCCAACTTAAATGTCACCCTAAATTTTGAAAAAAAAATTTAAATTTTACTACAGTACGCAAACTGAAATGATATTAAATCATTAATGACGTATTATTCGATATTTATATCAATGAAATCTTTTAATCTTCAAAAAAAAAAAAAAATGTATGCTTTTTTTTTGTCCCTCTTTTGAAAATGTTCTATAAAAATATTCTGTCAGTATAAAAAATATTTATTGTACGATTCATAGCAAAAACAAGTAATATATATATAAAAAAATTTTAAAGTCAATTCCTACTTTTTTTCACTATATTTTAGAAAGTCCTTTTTAAATAATTTTCGTTCATTTTTAAGTTTATCTGGCGTCATCTATTGGTAGATATATGCAACTTAAATCTAAAAAAAACACTAAAATTCATTAATTAAATTTAATTAATGAATTAATATTTGGAAAAAACTGTATTAACAGCAAGTGTCATCCACTACAAGCTCAAAAAAATGTATTTGAACTTGAGTGGATGTATAAGTATTTTATGAACGATTGAAAATTGTATGTTCTTAAGTGTATAGGAGAGTGTGAGCTAATAGAAGGAATTGAAAAAAAATAATAAAACAGGTCTTACATCCATTTCCGTTTGAGAGTATTCATCGATGAGTGTCTCTACAGTCTTTTCGTCATTGAATTCCATGACATCTTTCAGCTCCCAGTCTGCCCATTGCACAGACTTGTTTCTGGTGAGGCGTGTGGCCTCGCTAGGACTTCCGGAACTCTATATGGAAATCTTGATGAACTACACTTTTATAATTTAACAAATACAAGTTAAGCTGCAAAATCCATATAAGAAAATCAATTGATCATGTTTAAATATGATTTATTAATTAATTTTTTAAGTAGAAGTTGAATTTCATAACTCCAAATGATCATTAAACTTATTCTCCCAAACTCTATTAGTTCTTAAAATGATATTTTAAAAAAGATTAAAACAATAACGTTGATAAGTGGCCATTTATCAATATTAATCAGTTAATTTAGTAATCAAATCAATATTGGAATCCCTAGACAAAATTTATCCCAAAATAATATATTTTCTACTTTCTACATTCTCAATAGTATTCAATTATTTATTTATTTATTTGCTAACAACTTGATTAACAACTATTCCTATTCAAGTAATTATATTTTAATCAACGTAATATTCACAAATTTAATTTAAAAATATAAAATTAAAATTTATGAACTTTTATCGTATTTCATGCAGTGTTCCATGGATTTTCTTGATTGTTGGCCTTAAGTTATCAAGAACATATTTGAAGCTTTATTCAAATTCTAAACATGAAAACTTATTTCATAGATACATAGGAGAAGTGCACATCTTTGTAAAATGAAACAAAGAATTTCCGAGTTACTCCTTCTCTCCCACTAGAGGGCCATCATCAATTCAAAATGTGATACAAAGCACGTGATCTGAAATAAACATTCTGTATTTATTAACAATGCGTGTTACATTAACATTTTTGCTATTAAAACAACATAGTCGCGCGATATTAAGTAAACGTCCTTTTTTTAAAGAAAATTATTTATGACCTATGCTGAAATTAATTAACGTTTTACATAACTTTAATTCTTTACTTTTATTTCCATATTTTTGACGATGTTAGAAGCCTAATATCAGAACAATAACATGTTCACACATAATAAAAAATGTAAGAGAATTTTCTTGATATCCTGATTTAACAATTTATTTTGCAACTGATTTGATCACATCTACTAATTTATTCCTCATAGTTTTACGAGTAAAATTATCTTTAATATGAGTGAAACATGAGTGTAAACCAAAATATAAATAAAATATGAGTGTAAACCTGAATAATTCAGAATTCGATATTATCGCCGATTAGCATAGCTGAGTTAAACGATCTTTTCAATTTTATAGTTCCAAAAATTAGTCAACATGATAGTACAATTCTTATGAACTATATAAAATTTTTTAGGTTTATTCTAGCTTGTCGCGAAAAGTTCTTTAAGCCTTTGCATTCTTTCCTTTCCTTTTTTTTTTTTTTTCTAATCTAGGCCTGAGATGGGAAAAGGGAGGGTGAAATATCGGTGGCCCTCGCGTATTCCAAGTACAGTCCATCGACGAGTGATGTGACAGTTCTTTCCGGAATAACTTCCCTGTATTTGCATGTTCTTTGGGAGTAAACCTGGAAAATTCCCACCAGATAGTCTGACTATCGATACGAGACACAATGTCAAATTGCCATCGTTCTCCTTGTTTCTGAAAAAGCAGTGACTACAACCATGCCGCTAATAGATCCGAACTTAGCTCTTTTGCATGCTAGCTACTCACGTTGTCACTGGGGTACGAGTCGGGCCAGGGCTTTGACAGGCCTACGAGTCTATTAACATTTTATAAGAACTATTCACAACAGAAAATCATGTTGTCAGCATTAAAATCATTCGTTCGCGTCAACAAGCAAATCTACCGGCCTGCTATTTCGGTAATCTTCCCACCTGGATTTCATTCCCCTGTGATCTTTCCGTTGAATTCTCTCACAGCTATAATTGGCTTTTTACTTTCAGTGAAATAAAAGATGCTATACGCGCTGCTCAATACTTCCCCAAGCAGTAACGGTATTCCAGTTAAATTAATTAAAACTATTCCCTATTACTGCCTTCAACATCTACTTTATATTTAATAGCATTTGGTTAACCGGCAATATAATCCAAAAGAGTGGTTAAACTGCGCAAATCGTTTCAAAGACAGAACTTTCGTTACCTCGTACTGACCAATTACCCATTTAAGTAAAATTTTTGAACGGATAGTAGTTAAGATAATCATTTATTTTTCAATTCCCAACAAATTCAATCGTTATCATTCCGGCTTTATTCCTTTTTAAGGATTGTATGTACTCGTTGTCACTCCTTCATCACAAAATCTCTCAGCTCTTAACTTTATCATCCTAATAAACAGTCTTTGTGTTCTTCAACCTTTAAAAATTGCAACTTTTAATCCAATCGGTTATCAAACAATTCGGAAGATCACTTAAAAACACCTTAAATGACATTATCGAATTAAAATGGACTCCAAGGCCTTGCAAGAGTAAGAACCGACTCTAGCAAAGTCAGTTTGTTTCTCATTGGATATCTCCTCAAAACCTTACAATTAATAAATAGATACAGAGAGAAGATAATACAAGAAACAAAATATCATTTGGTAAGAGGAAAATGTGCTCAGGGAATTCATTTAAATAACCTCAAACCTTGCCATCAACTTTTCATGTAAATCTAAAGAGTGACGTCCTACTTTCTAGATTTCGAACAAAAACATATCCATCAAATGGTCCAGTTTTGGTCTAGCCCCCTCCTTCGTGTCCATCCTATTGTGGAATATATTTTGTTTCAATGTACGAAATATGCAGACCCAAGAAAAAATCTATAAAGCGTTTTTGGATACAAAGTTCCATCTTTGCTTCTATTATGGATATTACGACGAGGATACGCGTTACAAGGCTCTAATATTACTCCATTTTTACGAAAAGTTTCGTAACCTCTTCAGGGACAGGGATCTTCAGTTCACTTTTGTAATAAAAGTTGTTCTCTTTCCAATTTTATAGTGTTGCGATTCTGCCGATCCGTAATTTCATTAATTCATCTCATATTTATTTTTATTCTATTTTTACTTTTCTTTTGATAACCAGAACTACCGTGCACTATTTCATTTTATTCCAAATCATGTTCAATGTTAGTTTAGTTTAGTTGTTTGATTATATTTTATCGTTCATGATCGCAGTGTCTCTTTTATTTGCCTAACAGTTGGATGAGATAAAGCAGCTTACGCGAGCATAAATTATATAATACCTGGTCAAGCCAGGTCATGCTCTTAAAAGTTCTACCTTTTTCTTAGATATTCGATCTGACCAACAATGTGCTTTACAAGACTGTAAAAATAAGTTATTTTTTTTACGAAAAGTTTCATAACTTCAACAGCGGCAGGGAGCTTTAGTTTTCTTAGCGTTGTTTCTCCTTTGTAATGGGTGTTATTCAAAGTTTTCGATTTTATACTTTTTGTGATCTAGTCATCATTAATTCATCGCTTTTTTTTTTTGTTTTGTTTTTTTGCCAGAAAAAAAAAACTCAACATACTATAAGATCAATTTTAAACAACCACCAACGTTACCACAAAATTTACACCAACAGCACCACATTAGCAAACGTCCCTGCATGTTATTATACTAAGTAATGCAGCAGTTTCTTAAAAAATAGATTCCAAAAGTCGTTGAAGTAGAACTAATTTTGAGATATCAATAAATACATAAACATTGAAGTTATTTATTACAGACTACATTTAATATAGGAAAAAAATATACATTGTTTGCAATGCATATTTTTCTGTTCAATATTTTTGTTCTGTTTAATTATTCTGTTCAATATTTTTCTTAAAAAAATTTTTTTAATTTCGCAAAACCTAACGCTATTTTTTAAGAAATCGATGAATGTTTTTTATTTGCATACAGTTGAACAAGAAAAAAAAAGACAAAATGACTTTTTAAAAAAATTTCCGTAAAAGTACAACTTTACGGAAATTTAAGTTTTAGTTTTTATCATAGATAATCAAAATTTGTGTTATTATAGAGACTAAGTAATAGTTGGTATCTTTGAATTTTTATGAACAAATGCTCAAGAGAGATGACATGAATTAAGCATGATATTCCATGCTGGTAATTTTTATAAAACAATAATTATTATATAATAAATTAATCATAATATTTATATAATAAAAAGAATAATTTTTATAACGTGAAAATCAAATGAATCCCACATTCACAATTTAACAGACCTTCAATGTATCGCGTATATATTTACGAAAATAAAATTTTAATAAAAGCCGGGAAAGAAAATCACTCGCTATATTGCGCTTATTTCATTGTCTGTTGCCATGCGCTAAATGATGAAAGGCTACTGTGTATTTTTAGATACATATAAGAAATATTAATCAAAAGAAATTCAGCTTTATCTCTTAATCTCAAAATTCTAATATATCTATCTCATCTTCGTCCAGTATTAGTTTATGCAAGCCCAGTTTGGGGTTCTGTTGCACGTACAAATTTTGAAATTATTCAAAGGCTTGAGAACAAAACTCTCAGAATGTTAACGAATTCACCCTGGTACTTTCGTAATGACGATATTAGACGAGCTCTCTCGATTCCAAGTTTAAGACAATTTATTCACAAAATTTCTACCAAATTCTATAATGATATGCGAAACATCAATAACCCCGTTTTAAATATGCTACAAAATTACGATTATATTTCTTCCCATAGCAAAAGACCTCGCACTGTTCTAAATATTTTAAATTAATTCCTTACAACTGCCTAGATGAAAAAAAAGTTCGCTTCTGTTTTATTTTTATTATTATTTTATATGCAACTGATTTAATCAGCATCTACACTTTTGAAATTTTTGTTATTTTTAATTTTTATTAAATAAATAAATCTTTTTTAAATAAAAGGACATTTAATTATCTATGTTTCTTATTAACTCAAAGGGCATGAGACCACCGCTATGTTTCAACATTTTACAGTGAAGGAGCTAGTGGACGCTACGCGGCCAAGGATCTCCATGTAAATCTACGATAAAAAGGATATAAGAAATAAAAAATCCTACAATATCATACGAATTCTAAAAATTTGTTCATTATAATTTCAATGCTTTAAAAAATGTAACAATTTTAAGTTAGATTCAGCCTTGATGTAAAAAAAAAAAAAAAAAAAAATCACAAATCCTGATATTATTTAATATATCAAACAACTTACCATTGAAAATTTTCTTGTTTTGCAATATTATTTTTTTTTTTTCTGAACAAAATTTAGCTATGGCGGTGAAAAAAACAGGCGATACTTGTTAATTAAATATAAATTAATAAATTTTACTTACTGTAGCCATTGGCGATCTTAAATTTTCATCTGTGCTTATATCCATTCTTTTGAGCACAAAGAAATTGCGGTGGTACGGAGTTCATGGTTATTGACCGAATTTTTTTTTTCAGCTGCTACAACTTCTAGTATCCTTTAAGGATATGTTGATACGCCCAGATACAGAAAACACCGCTCAATCCTCCGTGTAATTATCAGTGTTCTCGTTTATCGATGACAAAACAATACAGATAACAAAAAGAAAGCGGCTTTATCAATTGGAAGAATTAAATTCATTAAATAAATGGCAGGTGATAAAGCTGTTGTAAAGAACCTATGTAAATAAATAAATCGCAACATTGTGGCAATGTTTTCAAAAGATGCGAGAATAACATAAAAAAAAATAGGAACGTCGAATTCTCATTGTTTTATAACGACAGTTACGTTGTATTAAATTACTTGTTAGTTTTAAATAAATGGATAACTATTGGAGAAAATAATTTTCAATTTACCAAACAGTACATTTTCATGTATTATTTACATTAATATATATATATTTTTTATTAGATACAAATGTATTTTTGCTGTTTCATTAAAAAAAAAAAAAAAACTAAATTACGATATATTATTAAAAAAAGTTTTAGAAAAAATAAAAATCAGCAGAACAATATGTACAGATAACACAATTATCAATGCATTGTCCCTAAATCCTTTTAAACAAAGTAAATGATAACTATTTAAAGAGTCACGAACAAAGTTTTAAAAATTATAAAAAAATGATTTCAACACATCTTTCAAAAGACACTCAAACATTAATTATAATAAAATATAAAAAATTCCAACGAAAGATTCATTTATAAGCATTTATGTACTGTGATATTTAAAAAAAAAAAAAAAAGTTAATTGAAAATAGGAAAATCTTTTTAGAATGAAATTTAGACTGGCATTTGTTTAAAAGCGAGACTTGATGGCGATTGTAATAGCGAATGAAAGCGTCTTGCATTGATATCGTTTTTTATTTGTCATGCATTTTCCACAATGCGGGTCACTCCATCATTGTGATTCGTTCGTAACATGCACTAATAGAACATACGATTCTCTATCCTCTATTTACTCTATTATGATTAAATTCCCTCTCTCATAATATATATATATATGAATCAGAAAGGTTGTCATGGAGAAAAAAAAAAAACATCCCACCCACGAATGATTTCATTTTGTTCTAAAACTTCTTTAGAATTGACAAAAAAAATTCATTAACAATCAACCTAAGGTAAAGAAAGATAATAAAAAATTTCTTGCAGTCTCATTTTCTTAGATTAAGTAATAGGAATATTAATATAGAAAAATGGCATAATACATCATCTAAAATATTGCGAAACAAAGTAATCATTATCAGAGACGCTAACATTAAACGTAATTTTTAGTAATACTTTAGATAGTTTTCAGTAGTTTTTGATGCTTGTCAGAATTAAGCGGGGGTAGAGGCATAAATGGCAAAACATACAGTACTATATTCAAATTTAAATTATCAACAATACCACAAAATTCCCATTAGCTGAGATTCACATCCATAATTATAACAATTAATAGTAAGCATTACCAACATTGTAGGTGTTGGTTTCAAGGAAGCGGGAGGAAACACAAACATCCATTGCTTTCTATGGTGTTGTGCTCATGTCAAATTTAGGTAGCACTGTTCAATCTTGAATGGCAAATGCCAATTCTTGAATTTGACTCTGATTCAGGAATACACATCATCATTAAAAAAAATTAATAAATTTGAAATGATTTAACAGTTATGATTAGAGTTTCAGAAATTATGTGGGTGATCAGGAAATAAATTATATAAAAATTACTTAGAATGGCATATCAATTTCAGTAATTTCTTACTTTCTACTTATGGCTATAAATAAATTATTATTAAAAGAATATTTTAGTTTGAAACATTTATGGCATCATCATTAAAATAAAATTCAGTAATCAATATGCTAGTAAAATAGCAGAAAATTCTTGCAAACAGTGTAAATATTTAACAACAAGAGTACTTGCCTCTTCCTACTCTCTCTTGAAAATATTTTGTGTTAATCCTGGAAACCTTTACGAAACTGCCTCCAAATTCCATAATTTGATTACATCATACAGGAACAGTCCTTTATAAATTCTTCATATGTAATATTTTCAAATTTTATTGATGAGTCTTTGATTCTTGGAATACTACATTGTCAACGATATAAAAGTTTGCTATTTGTTTTGGGTTAAAAAGTTCGAAAAAGTCCAAACCAGGTTGTTCTAGACAACAGTAAATGCCCGATTTCACTTCTGTTACTAATACTTGAAATCCTTTTTGCAGAACAGAATATATAGAAATTAACTACTAAGTAATCAATAGTTCTTAAATTCCCCCCTCTTCCCCAAAACTGATGAGAAACGCAAAGAAAAAAGGGACAGGAATAACATTATGTAGATAATGAGATTATGTGGAATTCTACAATTTGCATTTCATATGATCAAATAAAATGAAATAAATCAATGGAAAAAAATAGTTAGAAGATATATATATATATAAAAAAAAAAAAAATAAAAAAAAAAAAAAATAAATAAAATAACAGGAATTCTCTAGGAAACATTTTTATTAGAATTCATATAAGTGTTTTGATATACATACTTAAAAATATAAGAATTCTTAATAATTTTTTGAAATTGAAGTCTATACTTCTAGTTTGCTGATAAGAAATGATATTTTTTTTTTTTTTATAAAATGTACAATTTTATATAGCAGATGAAAAAAAAAAAAAAAAAATGTTACAGCACAAGTTATAATACTTTAAATTTAGACATATAATAAATAAAAATTATAATGTTTTGTATATGAATTTAAATAATCTGATACATCAAAAAAATCTGTTTTTATTAAAAAAATTCTTTTATATTTTCATAATAATTCAAATTTAGAACAAACCTTATGTGAAAAACAAGACTTTTGATTTTAAGTTTAAATCACATTTTTTTTTTTTTTTTTTTACTTAACTACATTAAATTCATATACAAACTCCAGTTTTGACAGGAAACACTCAAAATCAATCACAACAAACGTCAATATAAATAAAATAATATCACAAAAATTCCATATCACAATGTACTATAAATATACAATAGCCTATATATTCTCTATATACATGATGTATACAAATGATGATACAATTGAACCTCATAGTAAAAACTACATAAAACAACATACCTCATTGTAATAAAATGCAATGCTTCTGAGTTAATACTAAAAATAGCTTATGAAATGGTTTATGCAGGACAAAACATTTATGGAAATTAGAAAATTAAAAACTTAAACAATAAAATTAGATATTAATTATAAGTTATATATTACAACTATTTTTGAGCATTTAAAATATATGTTAATAGCTATAAAGGATATTTTGTTTTCATAATGTGCATGGGGTACAGTCCTATGTACTACATAGCAGACAAGATATGTATACATAGTCTAAATACCATAAACGAAGAATTCATGATTTATTTAAATTTTTATTTGTAGACAATCACACAATATTAAACAAAATATTTTGGTTAAAAAAAAACATGTTGACCATTTATCAATGACTTTTTTTAGTGCTTATATTTTAATAAAAATTTATATGAACTCAATCTATCAAATATTTAGCTATTAAAAAAGAAGATTCTCTAATACATTTTATATTTTTTTTCGGCTGAGGGACAACAACCTTGGACTGGAAGAAAGTATAGCAATTTTAAACAAACTATTAAATATTAAAAAGTTTGTGCAAGTGAGAGAGGCATTAAAGAATTTAATAGTGAGTACGACTTTTTTTTTTTAATTTATGAAAAATAATCTAAGCACCTTAGAGTTATCTTATAAGCAACTTTTCGAATCCAATTACACATACAATTTACCATTTGGAATATTATATGACCAATATATTTGATATTAAAAACTTAGACATGAGTTCCAATACATATTTGAAAAATGGACAATGTGTTACAAACCAACACGCACCAATATTT
This sequence comes from Caerostris extrusa, assembly GCA_021605095.1. NCBI lineage: Eukaryota > Metazoa > Arthropoda > Arachnida > Araneae > Araneidae > Caerostris > Caerostris extrusa. Next base: position 29,791 of record BPLR01008392.1, on the reverse strand, counting down.
TTTATAATCTGTTATAGTTGCATTACGTATACCTGAGACTTGTTTCCAAATAAAAAATCATTTATTCAATATTACAATTAGCAAATGTAAGCCCAAAAAGATGAAATAATTATAATAAGATGTGATACTATGCTTAATAAGATAATATAATATGTTTTCTAGACTGCTTAACATAATTGTATAGAAGAAATAATAACATTACACAAAGTATTATAAAAATGGTGATAAATTGTTTCATTTATAGACATTCATAGAATGAAAAGAATAATCATATAATTAATTTGTGACAACATATTAAAAAATATAAAAGAAGTAATTGCATAATTTTTTTTCATTGGGACTTTTATTTAAACATTACGAAAAACAAAACATATTTATATAAAATTGTTTTATATATATATTGCAGTAAATTAATATTAAACTGTTTTACTTATTAGAGAAGTGAAAGCACACTAAAACATATTAATTCTATAGTTTGTTTGAGACAGTTTAAATATATATGCATACATTAAAAAAAAACAAAACCCGATACATTTTTATGTTTAAACTAAAACTTCCATATAATAAGAAAAGTTATTGAAATCATTGAATAATAAAAGAACAATAAACAACTGATAAAAATAAAATGAATTCATTTTAACATTTAACAAATTAAGATGATTATATAAAACAAAATTTTAGTGAACATTAAAGAGTTGCCATTGTTAACAAGCTGACAAATTCTGAATGGTTTAATTTTATAATTTACCATATAAATAAAAATGAATCCTACAACTTTTGCTCTATAAATATATTTTACTAAAATAGAGACTAAAACACGTTTTAGTCTATTAGGTTTTGTTTTTAATTGTATATTTAGACTTTGATATTATTTTTTATTAAGAAGTCTGAATATTTGTCTCTTAAAGAAAAGTTCCTTGCAAAGGTGCAAATTGAATACACACATATATCAATTTTAGATGGATATTATTTTTTACTTCCCATCAAATACTGCTACATTGAATTTAACAGATCCCATTTCATTAATATTTTTACATGTTAATGGATGAATGAATATAGAATGAATTTTTAAGAGACATCACAACATGTTTATGTTATGGTTTACAATACATCTGATTTACAAATAATAAATTAAAAACCCTGTATATTATTTTTTATTTTGAAATTACTTCATATATAAAATGAAATCAGCAAATTTTATACTATATTCTGGAACTAACTTATAATTTTTTTTTCATTCAAATATATAAATTATATTAACCAATGAAAAACAAGAATATGCCAACAGAATTTTTATATATAAGTAACTTCATATTTTTGACAAAATATAAATTTTATTTGTATAATTGTTATTGTAAAGAATTAACAAAAATGATAAATGTTATGCATTTTGATATAAATAAATAACATGTTTTTCAAGAAAAAGAGAAAACAAAAAATTTTTTTTTTTGGAAAATAATCCATCATACTGAATTATTTTGGAAATTATATATAAAAAAAGAATCATTTTATAATGCATTAATTTTAAAATAAAATACAGGTTATACATGAGATATTTGAACTTTCATGCTACATGGAACATTAACAATATCTGAAATGATGAACAAAATAAAAAGTTAATTGATGAAAAAATATAAATCTTTAAATAAGACTCAGGTATAGAAATGCATACTTAAGCTTGTTCTTTCCTTTTGCATAAAAAATTATGGCACAGGATAAAATTATATTTATATGAAGGTCAAACTGGATCTACTTTTATTAGAAGACTATGGAGAATGATTGACCCTTCCTCTTTTTGTGTACCATTCTAGATCGTTATTGCTGAAATGTACATCAATGGGTTCTCGAACGCCTAACTGCTGAGGACCAACTGTATATGAGCCAGGTCGAACATAAACTTGAAAAGCTACTTTAGCATGATACAATTTCTTAGTTTCTGAATCCAAAAACCTGTAATTATACATCATTAACATTTATATCTTATTTTTAACATCAGATTCAAAATTAGCATTATTATTCCCATTCTAGCATAACAAACAAGCAGATCGCTTTATTATTAAGTGCACTATTTAAAAAAATAATAAATTTATATAGAAATATTTTACACAGTGAAAGTAATTAAAAGTTAAAAGAAATCGCAAACACAAATAACAAATAAAATAGCATTTTAGCACAGAATAACTATATTAGCTGCTGCAATATAATCAAAACATTATTTTTTAAACTGGGGAAAAAAAGTTTAGAATAATACTCACTCTTCCTTAGGAGAAAATTTTGTTGAACCTGCATAAAGCATTGTTGGAGATATTAAAACATGATTGTTGTTAGTATCCTTAGACTTCCCTCCTTTATCAGTTGCCTTTTGTTGAACTTTAAAACCTAGCATTGCTGCAGATAAAAATAGTATAAAAGGTTAACTACATTATTTAATAGATCCAACTAAACGCTTAGAATTAATACATAGAATAATAAAATACTGTAATTTTCTGCTATTAAAGCTGCAAAAATTAGTTTTTGGAGAGGGAAAAAACAATTTTTTCTCCTGAAAATTATACATATAATTTTGAGTAAAATAAAGTAGTTCTTTTAAATATAAAGAGAATTGTGAATAGTAGAAAATTACAAGATGGGACATGTATCACACAGAAATGTGAGCGTGAAAGTAAAAATAACCAGAAAGAAATAAACAAATAAAAGTGGTTCCTGGAAGCCCAAACTAATAATCGAGATTATCAATATCAGAATCAAATAGTTCAAATATTATTTTTGAAATTGATTCTTGTATTTTCAAATGAAGCCTTTAATTTATTTCATCTTTTTTCAAGAATATATTTTTATTTCACCTTTACTATAATGCAGCTTGTAAGCAGGCAATTAGGTAATTAATTAGAAATCTTATCATTGCCATAATAATATTTTTAAATCTATACACAGAGAATTGATATAAAAATTAGACACATGAACATTAACTTTCATTTCATAAAGTTAAAAGAAAATAAAATACATACTGACAATAGAATATAAATTACCTGGGCAAAAGTTTACCATGCTCTAAAATGCGACATACTGATCCAAATCCTGTGCCATAAAGCTACATGCCATTTATCATTGACACCACTTTTTTCAGCCTTACTTGAAGATCTAGAAAAAAGAAATATACCATTTTTTGTTAGTTTATATATCTATATATAATGAGTTTAAAATATTAAACATATAATATATTTTTTTAAGAATTACAAAAAGTTTTAACTTTAAGATTATTATACCAATTAAAATGTTTCGATTATTTCAAAGTAGAATCGAATTAGTTAGATATTACTACTATTTAAATTAAAAATATGCTTTTTAATACATTGTTAAATATTAATACCATATTTTTTTAATTGACAGAAATCATAATTTAAGAAAAATATTTTTAATTTATAATATACAGAGAGTGTTCAGACATCTTTTTAACAATTGAAATATACTATATACTGAAGTCTATTTTTTGCTCTTTATGAAGGGAAATTTTTAATTCATTTATTAAAAAGAGACGAGAAACCAGAATTGAGGCTATTCCATTTAAATGCACACCCACACAAGCCGCCCCCTCCAACATGTTTGCTATGGATTACTGTGTATTTATTGCTTGTTCCGCTTTTAAAACAAGCTCTACTAAAACATAAGAATGGACCATAAATGGACCTATAAGCAGCATACTAAAACATGGGGCCAGGACCATGGAAGAATGTGGAGGAGGAGTGAAACAAAATCAACTCTGGTATTTTATGTACAGTTATTTTATCTTTGAAATTAAAATGTAATATGATAGATTAATAAAAGGATTATTAGACTGAACATGTTAAAAAATAAAAATCCATAAAAATCACTACACCACCCATATGTGAACTCCCTCTGTATTACAATTTCTTATAATCATTAACACCCCTTTTTTTTATTAGAACAATGTGTAGAACCATCACATATAAAATTATTTTAACATACATTACAATATTATTTTTTTTAAAAATTTTAATCAAAATTTTCAAGAAAGTAAAAAAAAAAAAAAAAAAAAAAAAAAATCTTTTAAACAATTAAAACTAAAATTTTGCTACAAACAAAAAATTTAGCAATTATTGAGTTATATTTTAATTTAATAACTAATATAAACAATATATAATTATTTCATATCTCTAATAGCAACATGGAACAGAGAGCTGAACCACCAGGAATAGAAAAACGAACTTACTTTAAAGGAAAACGGCACCAACCAAATGGTTGTGCATAATCTCTAGTGGATCTCCTTTCCTATAATAAGGTTCCTCTCCTCTTAATTTATGACATAGGTCACAAAAGCAAACTACACTATCTTGTAAAAATATACATCTGAAAAAAATTATTAAAACAATAGATAAAATATTTTTAAAGTAATAACATGACATGAAATAATAAAGACGTAGATGCCGATATCTAAATAACAACTTGTAGTCCATGTAACACAAAATTATTACTAAATAATTAATCTGCAGCAAGTAAAACAGTAGGAAAATAGAACAAAAAAATGGAGGAATATAAAATTAGACAAATAAAGCATTAACTAATTGAAGGTTTTTTTTTTTTTTTGTCTATCCAAAGTGTGAAGAGTAATATAAAACTTATAAGAATTCATTACTAAATTAATAGCTTTTTATATTTAAAAATTTAATAACAAGAGAAATTAGAACTATTCTTGATTTTAAAATAAGAAAAAAATAATTTAAAATTGACATAAATTAAAAGACAATTTTCTATTGATTTCTGAAAATTGATAAAATATGCCTTTTGATTGGAAAATTTTATTGGAAGTATTTGCAATATATAAAATATTCATGATTAAAACAGTTTTAAGACTTAATTGGTATATTATTTGACATATAATTACATAAAACACTCAATTTAGTACATTACAAATGATTAAAATGTGTCCCTTAAGTGATTCTGTAAATATAAACTTCTTTCATTATATAAAGTAATTTATGTAATCGAGTTCCTCCTATATACAATTTAATAGGATTTGTAAAAATCAAAAAGCAATTTGTACTTTGCATTTTAAAAGCTTTCTTGATGAAAAGCATTTAAAATGCAAAGCACAAATGGAAATCAAATAAAATGTTGAAATATGCTTATCTTTGCAACAAATTTGATAAACATATATCTGATATTTCAGAGAGAAACACAAACTGTAAAATTACTCCACTAATAATTAGTAAAATTATTAAATGTTATGTTAGTAAAATTATTTTATCATTTATATATATTTTGAATTTATTAATTCTGAGTGCACATACATTTAAATAAATTTCCAATATAAAAGTAAGTCATTTTACCTAATAAACCTAAAGAAGCTTTAATAATTGAGCATATCCTTTGATGATTACAATTTAAAGTTGAAAGTTGACTAGAACACACAGGTTTAATAATTTTCTCACCTATAAAAAACATCACACAGTATTTGTAAAATAAATAAAATATTTCCAGAATAATAAAATATATAATTATACTTTTGTGAGGATCTGAGAATTATGTATAATTCCCAGTTTAATGATAAAATTAATCCATGCTTAAAAAAATTAGCAGTTTTTTACATCTAAAAAATGTTATTAAATTAAACAATTAATTTATAATTCTGTAGTTGACTGCTGAGTTTTAATGGTGCAAAGGCCGGATTTGGCCATATTATGTATAAAATTTTGTAATAATATTTATATGATACAATCAAAAAATATATCAAAAATAATTTTACTATTTAATTAATTTATTTTTAAATTTAAAATTCTCTGCCTTATATTATTATGTTATGAACTATTTTGCAGTCATTCTGAGGATAATTTTTATTTAATTTCTTAAATTACAATTGAATTACAAAATTATAATGTTATAATTTACAAATAAAAGAAAAAAATTAAAATGCTTTACCATCACATTCAACGTTAGCCTTCTCTTTATCATCCTTTTCACTTTCTTCATCAGATGAATATGGATCTGAAGTGATTGTAACCTTTTTTTTTTTTGATAAAAAAAAGACAAATGTTTTCAATAATGAATTTCATAAATTCAAATTGTATGAGAAAAATAAAATTCTTCATAATTAAAAAAATATAAAGAAAAACAATGATGAAAAAAAATAAATTATTAACTATTTAACTAGTGGATTGAAAATATATATTATATATACACTGTCTACCAATAAGTATTTGGACACTTGTGATAGAAAAGAAAAACGAACATTATTCAAAATCAATAGTTGGTAGAGCCTCACGAGAGGCAATTACAGCGTGAACCCTCCAGGGCATGCTTTCTGCAAGTCTTTGTATGACAGCTAGTGGTATTTTCTTCCACTCGGCTTGGAGAAGACATAGAAGTTCCTTCACCGATTTTGGACGGGTGCACCCTGAATTCGGCGATGCAAGCGTCCCAGAGGTTCTTGATAGCTTTGAGATCTGGGCAGGCCAGTCCATTAGATGAACTCCATTGGCACCATACCAAGCCTTGGTTAACGTTGAAACATGACAACTGGCATTGTCGTCCTGAAAGTAGGGGTCCAACCCGTAAAACTGCCACAACGTAGGAAGCACATTGTCATCCAAAATAGTGCAGTAGGCATCGGCGTTGAGCTTACCATGAATGGGGACCAAGGGTCCCAGTCCATACCAGGAGAAACACCCCCAGACCATAATTCCACCTCCGCCGAACTTGACTGTTGGTACAATGCATTCTGGCAAGAGACGTTCGCCAGGCAGACGCCAGACCCAGACCCTGCCATCCGAACGGTAAAGGGTGAACCTTGATTCGTCACTCCAAAGAATCCGTTTCACTGATCTACAGTCAATTTCGATGTGCTTTGCACCACATTAACCGAGCAGCGCGGTTGGACTTTGTGATTAAAGGCTTATGGGCAGCAGCACGACCATGAAAACCATGCAGATGTGCTTCCCTACGGATGGTATTCATTTAAACAATACTCCCGGATGCCTGTTGAAACTCCTCACGGATGAGGGCCATCGGTTGGGTGCGGTTCTTCCGAATTTCTCTGGTGAGCATTCGTCGGTCTCTATCTCCCAGTTTCGTTGGTCTGCCGACTCGGGGCGCATTACGACAATCACCACTCACCTTCCACTTCTTAATCACATAGGCCACTGTCGATTTTGGGTACTTCAGATCGCTAGATATGTCCCTTAAGGATCGGCCACATTTGTGATACCCGATAATTATACCTTTCTCGAAATCAGAGAGCTCCGAACTGCGCGGCATCTTGCATGCGACTAATGCCGATGCTGTTTCTGCTCACGATATATACCGGCGGAGTCCGTGACGTACCTCAGGACCGCAGATATCGTCAGTTGCATAGGTGTCCAAATATTTATTGGCAGTCAGTGTATATATATAGATACATATGTTGAAGCAGAAAATATAACATGAAAAAGATTAAATTATAATACTAAACTAATACTAATTTGACTAAGGTATCAAGATATAATCAAAAAAATTTTAAGGAGAAATGCCAGAAATTTTCTTTCTTCTCTATTTATATGAGAGATCTTAATAATTACTACATTATCATATTATTTTACTATACCAATTTAATAATTTCTTATTTTGCTTCTTAATAAGTGATAGCCATGCAAGTGATGCACCAAGTGTCGCACTTACTAAATTTTGACAATGGGCTTTTTATCCATATTATCTATCTGCATACGACTTTTTGATTAATCTCGAGTTTCTTTACCTCTAGTAATAAACTTTCTCAAATTTTGCTTCTACCTTCATTACATTAAGCTGACATTATAAAATTTCGCTAAATTTTTAACGTTTAGATTTTATTCCACATCAATTTTATTTTATATTTAGTCAGTTCTTGCTGGGACCTTTAAAATGAATCCTTAATTACTCCCATAAAACATATGGATCCTGGGATATAACAACAGAAACAGCATGCAGCACCAGATTCTAGGCTAACTAGTTCCTACCCACCCACTACATGACATGTGTCCTACACCCTACTAGAATCTCTCAACCTTCCTCTACACAATGATATATTTCGATTTTTCAAATTATGTATAGTTTTGAAGTTATTATCATTTCAAACTGGACATGAAAATGTAACATTTTCATGCTGAACAGAATGCCTACACCAATTTTGTAGATGTTTTCATTTAAAAAACAATCTTCATAATGTATATTGGGTTTGATTTAATTTAAAATAATTTTCTGAGCACTATTCATTAATATTAATATTGAATAATCTTAATTACAATGAAATTTTATGGCATAATAAATAATGGACAATCCATTGTCTGATAATATATATGATAATCCAATATCTTCAACAGATTGAGTAAAATTTTTATTCAAATTAAAATGAAACAAGAGAAAAAATACAAAACACTTACCTGCTTACATTTTCCATACACATCAATAATTGCAAATGCAGGATAAGATATGTTTTCGGCTGCAATGCCATGGTCTATGTTATTTACAATTAAATGAAGATTTTTTTGACTATCTATCTTTACTCCAATCTTGTGGCGATTTTTCAGATTATTCAAGTGTGGACCATATTTGGACTTGATCTAGGTAAAAATTTGAAAAATATCAAATATTATGGCTTCAATATATATATAATACTGATTAATAAATAATCTACTCATAAAAAATAACTTGCATTTAAAAACAAATTTATATTTTAATTGGCCAAATTCGTATTCAAATTAACTTCTTTTATTAATTTTAATTTAATTTTTTTACACATTTCACCTTGAAAGCAAAATACATGACCAAAATAATTTAGAAAATAAAAATCTAATTTGAATAAGATATTAATACAAAATCATTGACAAAAATCTATCGAAATATGCAATGTATATACTGTTATACTCTGATTTATACTATTCTTAATTTTCCATTTGGCTGCATACATGCCAGGTATCCGAAAGGTCAAGGACATTTTTAAGCAGCCAATTAAATTTCAATTAGTATTTTTTCATCAATTCCAATGTTTGAATAATTTAATCATCAAGTGTGCTAAATTTTGAAACAACTTTCTTTTTTGTATGGTCTTTTCAATTTTATTTTTCAAATTTTCCTTTTTCTTGCAATTTTCTGCCATTATTTTGGCTTCATTAATAACAATATTGCAATTATAGAAACACCCTTGTGATTCAATTAATTTATCTATTCTATGAGTACAAAACTAGTAAAATAAAATTTTACTTCAAAGTTCATATTCACATTTTCTTCATTTTCAGTCACTACTCTTATTTATTTCTTTTTTCTAACAATAGTTTTTTTTTATAAATCTCTTAATTTTTTTTTTTTTAAATTTGGCTAATAAATCCCTTTTATTTTATTCAGTTCTGATTGTGGAAAATCTTCAATATAATCAATCTTTTTCTTTGCTGGCAAGCATTTCTTTTCATTTGTAAATTATTTGAGGAGGTAAAAAAAAAAAAAAAAAAAAAAAAGTAAGGAATTGGCCTGCATTCAAAATATCAAATTTTATAAATATTTGTCCTAATCCCTTCAAAAATCAGATGACACACACACATTTGAAAAAAAAAAACCCATAAATCATAAGTAGAATTTGCTGATAAGTATTTAGCGGAAACAATATATTAAGTGGTGGAATTTATGGGAGATATGCTGAAAGTGTTCCCAGTAGATTTGCACAATTGAATGATTGACACTAATGAATTGTAGACATGCAGGAACAAAGCTGATGTCTTTTTATAAATATTATATCTTATTTTGTTTTAGTGAAGCACACCATTATATCCACTGATTTGTAGAAATGTAAATTTTTAAATATACACAAAATATGCAATTGTACTCCATGAAAAAATGATAAACACCTTGTTTTTATTAAAATTTTTGTTAATTTACCTTATATTTGATATACCAAAATAAGTATTAATTTTTATACTAAACAAATGAATAAATTTCCAAATCAATATGAATAAAATTTTTTAATTTTTTTTATATGCCTATAATTAGGTCCTTAAAAAATTTAAGAATTTTTCTCAGTTGTCCTGAAAAGAATTATGAAAAGCATTTTTTAAATACACTCACTTTAACTCCATTGTAATAAACACTATCTTCACTAATCACCCATGTATTTTCTTTCACTGATAAAGCAGAAGAAGGCAAACACATAATATTTCCAGGATTTTGACTAGTGACACCAATTTGAATGGAGCCTGACCAATCAGAAAGCAGATTGTCAAGTTGAATCTATAGAAAAATACATTTATATACATTTCTTATAATTTTTTATAAAAAGAAATGAAATAACTCTAAAGGCGATTTAAATCTTAATACTTATTTTACATATTTACAAATTCAAAACCTCCACATAGTTATACATTCATGGTTACTAAAGTTAGATTAAATTAAAAAGAAAATGCTAGAATGAACTAAGATTTTGAAGAATAAAGCTGATATGGTACAGATAAATGATACACATGATCAATAAAACAATAATTACAAAGGAATATATGATACATAGAATGGCATGGGTGATAACTTTTAAATATCAATCAATAGTCGAATGTATCATCAAGCAATTATTAATAATTAGCCAAATATAATAATTATCAACCATTGTTAATAAACAAAGAAAAAGGAAAAACAACAGAAAATTTAAATACTTATTAATTAGAAATGCTTCTTTTTTGTTTACACAAATTATGAACAGCAAAACATAACTTTAAAGAAAATTTTTACCAAAAATTAGCAATTATTTATATTTAAAAATTTATTAGAAGAATACATTAACTAGATACTGAAACAGAACCACTTGTTAAATAAGACATAAACATTAGTGATTTAAGAATTAGGATTTAATTTTAGGATTTTTTTCAATTTATTCAATTGTTAGGGATAAATTGTCTCTTAATATAAAGATCATAAAATATTTACAATATCAGAAGCTTCTGAAAAAATATGAATTAATGGCATTTATGGAATGGCCATCTTCGATTCTTATTTAATATCACCCTTATAATGTGTTACATTGACCAATATTATGTGGCATGGAGTTAAATAAATACTTGATTTCAGTCCTAAGATTGACTTATAGATCCCAGATATTACTGCATGGTGACAGTAACAATTTTACTGGTCCCACAAATGCTTAGCAAGAGACAATTCTTAAAAGCAAGTGATTACTAAATTATCTCGACATCACTAAGGCAACCTTTAACAACCTGAAACGCAGGCAAACGAAATATTGGGTAAAAAGAAGAGAATATGGGACTACAGGGTCTCATCCACACATCATTGATGACCCATTTAATTTCTCATGTTTCATAGTTCTCTAGATCATAATTTTCAGAGAAAGAGGACAGTATCAAGCAATAATGCGGTTCAGATAATCTTTGACCGATGGCATTAATGATTGTCTATTCATAAAACAAAAATAAACTCATTGCTTAACATACACTTTTGCTAATCAACAACATTTCAAGTTAATCTTTGTTACCCAGACCATTGATTTGACCTGCAGACAAAGTCACCCATATTTTTGATTTTATAAAATGCATTATTCATTGGTATCAAATAATGTGGTGGGTTTTGAATATATATTTTTCCACTTGTTCAAATGAATTGTTGAAAATTTGGGATTTCTACAGAATAAATATAAGGTAATGTTTTGACATATTAATAACATGATAGCTTAACATACTTTAATTATGCATATAGATTTTTGGACCATATGCAAAATTTTTTAAGCTTTAAAAAAATTACATAGGTGAAATTTATAAGAGATATCACTTTCTACTGTGACAACCTTAATAAGTAGACAAACAGATATGATATTCAAAATATGAATTCCACCTGAACAACAATCAATCCATTCCCAATAAAAAAAATAGCAAAACTAGTACCAGTAGAAATTAACAAAATTTTTGTAAATATATAGCTAATTTTTCCAACTTACAAGATAATTGTAAGTCAGTGTGCTTCTGTGGTTAGTAGTGCTGTGATCAAATATGGGATTCAAACATAGCATTAAAATCCCATATTTGACCACTGAAGCACCATTAAAAAGATGGGGGGAGGGGGATAACAAAATTAATAATTAAATACTCTTTCCAAGATCTGGAACTTGAAAACCACTTTTTGTTTGCAGTTTTATGGATTAAAAAAATCAGTAGTATATTGGCAAATCAATGTATTCTATATGGTTTTAAGGAGATTCTACCAAAATAAGGATAAAAACTCATTTTTCAATGCAGTAATTGCTGCTAAAAAATAAGGTTGATTTATTTACTAGCTATACACACAATTATTAATAGCTGGACAATTTGTAATTAAAAAAAAATTTTATTGCCCAAAAAACGAAATACATGAAAGATAAATAATTTTTTTTGTTTGAAAAAAAAAATCTTTCTGAGAAAGAAAAAAATTCCCCTTCTCTCAGGAGGCCACTTTTTATTGATTTTGTCATTTAAATAACTTCATTCCACATGTAAAACAGTAAATTCAGTGATATCATTAACAAAATATATATAGAACAAGAAATAAACTGGTGTTAACTCTCAAAATCTATAACCTAACAAGGGAGACAATTATTAATGAATCAAATTTACATCATAATTTAATTACTAATAGGAATTACTTTCAAATTCATTAATTCATTCAAATTACAAAAAGTAGCATATCTTTAATTACTTCACTAAAAAAAAAAAAAAAATTGCATACCTACTTATTTTTAAAAAAATACAAAACAAGATAATGCAAAATAAAAGACAAAATTACTCAATTTGTAACTTTTTGATTCCTCAAAATTGAAAGAATTTTTATTTGATTACAAAATTAAAACATTGTTGAATACTTCTAGGTAAATGGGAAATATTGGCATGCTTGTATGATAAATTTAACTTTGAATAAAATTACAAAATCTTATTAAAATAAAAATGTGTTTTTTTTTTTATTCTTAGCTATTTTAAAAGATGGTAGTGTATTACTAAATAATGGACATTTAATATATGCTTGACAGAGAAATGATTTTTGTTTTATAAAATATTTTAATTACTTGAAATATTTCTTCACATAATAAAGCTTTGTAAGTTATCACAATACCCTGATTGTAACCAGCAGTTCTACAAGCAGTTAAGTTCTCATTTGATAACAGAATATTTTTTCCATGGTTTTCATGAAAAGCCATCATTGCAAATGGTGCATAGATAAATTGAGAGCTCTAAGGAATAAGAAAAAATAAACAATTATAACAAATAATTTATACATATTTTCGTAAATAAAAATGACATGAAGCAAAAATATATAATAAATAGTTTTAAAATTTACATTAGTTCAGTATAACATAAAAAAAAAAATAAATAAAATAAATGGTAATATATAAATAAATATCAATATTTGAGATCTGAAGTTTAATTTAATTTTGCAATGATAATAGATGGTTGAACAATTACAATATTCAAATCAGTAAATGGCATTGTTTATAATTCTACGGTGAATTTGTTAACTAAAAATATAGATACTTTTTAGTCAATAAATTAATTTAATAAAATTAAACCCCACACTTCCGTAAATAGTATAATGCATTTTATTTATAAAGAATAATTTAATTATACATAGTGTTCAGTAAGTCAAAGATTTAATTTCAAGGGACAATATATAATCACAATATGTAAAAATAATATCAAAATATTTTATTCCAAAATAAAATCAAATTGAAGATAATTTGGAATGGAATAGTAATTCAAATATAAGACTTTACTGACATGATTTGTATTCCTCTACGTATACATTTCATTTAAATCTGTACACATATGATGCTGAGATGAAAACATCTTTTGGAATCAAAATAATTTTATTTCAATTTTTCTTTTTTGAATGGTTAATGATAGATTTATAATGCAAATACAGAAGATGACACAAATTGAATTCAAAAGTCATTAGTGAAAGAAGCCTTATTTGAGTAGTTCTAATGTATTAAAACATTATAGAAAAAAATATATTATATATAGCTGCATTGTCCTGATACAGAAAATAAAATTTATTAACTCTTTTTTACCAAATGATAAGCTCTTTATTTCATTGATAGCATGGATGTCAGTAAAATATTTTTTAAAATTAAATTATGAATCAGCAGATTGTTTTTTGGTATTATATAAGTGCTAAGAGATGAAATTTATGTATTTAAAAACGTTTGCAATCAAAAAGCCCTCACAGGAGAGAGCACACATCGTTCCAAACATCGCAGTTTAATCACGGAAAACAACTGAAGTTATCTCTGGCTGTGAGTGACAGCTAGTTGTAGGGTTTGCGAATGAGACTCATTCTCACATCTGGATGGGGCTCAAGATGCAATATTTATTTTATTTTACTTTACTTTTATTAACATTTTTCTAATTGGCAAAACTTAGAATGATGTTAATAAAAATAAAATAAACAAAACATTACATCATTATGTAAATTTTATTTTTTTTATTAGTTAGAGCCTGATAATCAACAGCATTCCCTATTTTCTCATCATTTGCAAGCACTTATAAATTTTTCCTACTCCCAACTCTAGACATTGTTCAAAAATTTTAAATTAAAGCATATAAAGTAATAAAAAAATTTTTTTGTTAATTAACATATATTCAATTAAACATTGATATTACAAAAATTAAACACATCACATCCTTACCACATTAGATTTTTTTCTTGATTTCTAGAATCTGTATTAGTAAAAGCTCCTCCATTTTGTGCCATGACACTTTCAACTGAACCATAGATATCAGCCACCATTCGCAATTTCTGTATATTAAAATATGTCTCTTACAATTCAAGCAATGTATATGTATTTGATAAGAAGTCATTAAAACTAGTAGAACTAAACTACTAACTACTCCTTAAACTAGATTTCTAGATTTAGAAAACTACAAGATAAAAATAATACAAGTGCAACTTAATTGATATCCCATTTAGTTATTTCTTTGATTCATAACATCAAAAGTCCTTCATCAACAAATCAATAAAAGAAGCATGCAAAATTACATTTACAAATACAGTAGCCTTGGTTATTGTATTGCTGATTCAAATATTTTACACATTTTTTTTTTTTTTTTTTTTTTGTAAAGTTAACACAATTAGGACAAAGATTTTTTGTTACCAAAATAACAAATAAAAGTTAATATACAATATGCAAATACAGTTTTGGATCTGTAATTTTATTGTTTAAATACATCAATTCTTATTTCCCATATCATTGTTGTAATTTTAAGCTTTAATTAATAAAATTTTAACAGACAATAAATAAAATTATGGTTATATTCAACCTTTTAGTATATACATCTTGCTGGGAGACAAAATAAGATTTATATACTGAAAGTGTGATGTATAACATAGCAAGGGGTAACTGTACAGCAAGAGGCACAAATTCTGTAAGTACATATTCTAGGGATCTGCAAAATTTTGGATCATTAGAACCAAACTTTTCATTATTAAATATTAAAAAAAGTGTTTGATAGCTATAAGAGTCTTTTTACGAATATGAAATGTTTAATACTATTTTAACAAGTTATAACTAATTGAAACTTGATAATATAAAAGAAAAAAAATTTATTCATACATTTTTCCTGTAGATTTTATTTAGTGTGAGCAATAAGCTTGCATTTAATTAAAAGTTTTTGCATGTCCAGTTTATAACTAATAGTTTTATTTTTAGCATGATTTTAAACTGACAACAATAAACTATCTCTCAATTTGCATTTCATACAATTTCTAAAGAATGACTGTTCATAAATGTATAGATCCATAATATTGATAATTCTAAATGCAAATTTTTCAATGTATATAAATATGAAGGCGATTCCAAGTATTGAAATTTTTAAATATGCCACTGTTAAATTTTTCATGGCATTATTCTTGCATTGTGAAATCAGATTGACCTTTCCTCTTCCTAGTTTATTTCAGTACCAAGATGTGTAAAATTTTGAGCTTTATAAATCTTTACTTGACAAGTCTAACAAATGCCTGTCAAAATTAACAGTATTATTACCAAATGGAGAAAACTTTAATATTTTATATTGGAATTGACTTTGTAATTAAGCTAACTAAAGTCACTATTATTTCCCAAATCTCTGATGGAAATAATATTTTTTATGTTTAAATCTGCTGTTGAAATAACCTTTGTTTATAAAGGCATTTAAATGAGAAACTCTGCTGTTAACCTTTGTTTATAAAGGCAAACTCCAAAATGCTTTTGGTTAGTTCTCATACTCATGGCTAGATGTCTGAGAAAACTTTGAGAAATGAATCCATATTATCATTCTAAGAATTAAATCATCGCAGCTAAAATAGATTATATAAATTAAAATATACTCTTTATTGTTATTCTTTTGATTGTTCAACTTTAATTCATACAAATAATTCATTTTCATTAAACATATGAATTTGAAATAAAAACATGTGATATCTACATTAATTATTTTTCATTCTATCTGTTCATTTTTAAATATTTTTTTTAAACTTGTTTAAAATATTATTTTTCTATCTGTTCATACTTGTTTAAAATATTCTATTATACAGATCATTTATAATTTAATTTCTAAATATTTTATTTATTTACAATTTTTCTTTATAATTTGACAAACCACAATTTTTAAATGCTATCAGTATTTTACATTCTTAAATAAGATTTCCTTTTTATTCTGTTGAACTTCACACTGATATTTTTTTTTCAAATAAAATTTACCAAAATTAAATATTGATGCAGTTTGCAAAAATGTCTCATGAATTTTTTTTTTTATAAGTTTTGAGTTATAGACTTAATCACATTACATTCTTCTGTCTGAAAAAACTAAATGTTTGTGCAATGTTGGGTAAGCAACTAGTTAAATGATAAAATTATGATAAAATTAAGCATTTCATAGGAAAACAAAAATTTATAACTGTTTTTTAAAATTAAAAAAAAAGGGGAGGGTAGAAAAATTCTCCTGTATTTCCATATTCTACATTAATTAAAATTCTTTACATAGATAAATCTAATGATGTATTATTTCAAATTAGATACCTCTGGCATATTAAGTTCAGCTACTCCTAAATCAACTCCATTGATGAAGAAATGTAGACTGTTATCATTGAAAATTTTGATACCAACACTGTCTCCAGCCTAAAAAGAAAAGCAATGTTAATCAAGTACAAGATTAATAAATTATTAATTATTTGTGTTAAGATACAATATCTTTCATTCAATGATTAAATGAAATTTTTATATACAAATATACTTATATTGCAGAAGGAATCTGGTTTTACAAGCAAATTTATACAAACATTCACTGATAAATATGATATTAAGTAAAAAATTTTTTATTGCTTTTTAAATAGAAATGATAAGATTAAATGGATAAACAATGGTGAGAGAATAATTCAAAAACCAAAACAAACAATGTAATTTTTTAAGAATTAACCAAATTACTGACTGAACAGTTAAATGAAAAAATTACTGAAAATTAAAAAATTACTGAAGTAATTAAAAATGATTTTTTTTTTTTTTTTTTTTTTTTTGAAAATATGATTACAATTACAAATATATTATAAAAAGATTTTTTTTTTTTTTAACTAAAGGAGTTCAAATGAGAGAGAATCATCTCTTAATTTAATGAGAAATTATTCAAGGTAAAATATAAACAATTTTGAATATATTTATTGTAAAAGTCCTAGATAATACTCTTTAAGATTGACAATAAAAATTTTAGAAACAAGATAACATAATTATAAAAATTTAAAACAAAATTAAGATTAATTAAAATTCAACAACCAAAAGAAAAAGTTGCAACTTGTTTTAATAGTTGCTTCAAAAATAATTTAACAAAAAAATGTAAAAATATGAATTAAAATAAAATAGTTAGGCTTTAATAAAGCTTATTTATTTCTTAATATCAAAAAGCACTACCAATTCATTTTTTAAATTGGAATTGCTTTTCACTTTTCTTTAAAAAATTACAAGCACAATTCTAAAAGTAAAATATTAAAGAAGAAAAATAAATAGAGCAATTAATTATTTTATAATTTTAAGCAATTATCTATTTATAAAAAAAAAAAATTCTCATTATTAAATAATCCAACAAATAACATTTCTTTTTCAAGTCAGTTTTAAAAGAGTAATTTATTTTTTACTAACAATAGATTAATTACAAACCGTGACATGTGGAAGATATAATGCATAGTTCCTTTTCAGAACTTCACCATTTTTATACAAATGAGAATCTAAAATTAACCAAGTATCACAATCCGTAAGCCCCAAGGCACTCGATGGCAAATCAGTCTGATTTTCAGGTTCATAAGTAGTAACCCCAAATCTCAAGGTACCTCCCCAAATAGTGTTTGTAGTATATACATGGACCTGAAAATAAAAACTTTTAAAGTAAAATATTTAACAATAACATAAATTATTATATCTGTTCCAATATTTTTTAACCTAAACATAATAAGGATATATTTAAAAATTTTATTTGCTCTCTAAATTGATAATACAGGGTTGGCTACAGAAACTGCAGAAAAATTTCCTTAACTTATGACTAATAATTAAATTAGTTTCCTGGCTTTCTCCTTACTCAGAATCACTGTATGTGTACAATACTAATATACTTTATTAAAAACACTTTTACCAGTTATTTAATGTGAATTTTTTTTTTTTTTTTTTTTATGAAACAGAATGAGTATCTTAAAAAAGTATTAAAACAGTATATTACAGTAAACTCGAATTATTACAAGATAACCACTCTTACTAAAATAACTGCAGAACATTTATTTCATTAAAACTATTTTTAAGAGGGACTTTGTAACTTTTTAAAAAAGGGATTTACATGATTTATTTCAGCAATTTTTTTTTTTAAGAAACTCACAAAAAAGAAATAGCAAAATATTATGAAATAACAAATGACAATTCTCCCTGAATGTGTTTTTTTTTTTTTTAAAGCAAAACTGTATCTTTAAATTTTGTTTTTCCTTCTCTACATATTCATATAATGGAAGCCCAAATGAAAAGCAGAATTAGTAATTAAACACACAAATAAAATAATATACATTCAACGCATATATGCTATAGGATATTCGATCAAATAATTTAGGCTTAATACACTTAAAATAATTATGAATAATAATTCATTAAACTTAATTTTCAGTAATTAGATACATAAGTAACAAATACCAATCAATGCAGATGCTAAAGGATTGTAAAATTATTTTGAAGAAATGAATTTCAGCTCAATACACAATAAATAATAATTAACTATTAAAAGCATTAAAATCCTTATCTTTCTAAATCAGCTGAAGCAAATAACATGAGTACAAACAGAACACAACTAAAAGACACACCCCACACACAAGTGAGAGACATGTTTAAATATGAGATTATAAATTGGACAGCTTGTCATAAAAAAAAAAACCTGGATGTAAGGTTACCGTAAAATGAGTAACGATCCAAGTCACCAAATATGTTTGTCTACAAAATCGCCGATCTCGCGCATGTTTGTCGCGAAATGCTCTCGTCGGCAATTTTGCTTGATTTTTAGATATCTTTCTGACTTTTCCAAATTGATAAAATTCCCTGAGTTCTCCTGATTTCTCTGTTCTGTCGCCCCTTGTAATATTTTACATAAATAAATTTAAAAAAAAATTAATATATTACAGCAATGTAAATAAAATCAGCTAAGTGATAATCAAAAATAAATTCTAGAGAAATATTCTGTATCAACGGTGCTCATCTTTTTACCTTTCAATCCCATTCAAGAGAAAACTCAGCCATATTCCGTCCCTCGATCTTTAAATAGCATTAACTATCATAGACTATTTTTATCATGAATAAAATCATTACTACTGATATAATCATGATGCTTTATGTAGTTTAATTCATACTAGCAAAACATGGTGATTTTTTCTAACTTAAAATGAAAGTATTTGGAATATATGATTAGTTGCAATTAATCAATTGCACTAAAAAATCAAAACAAATATATAAAATTTTGTAAATCTATATACATAATTCATAATAAATATAATGCATGTATAATACATAATTTCAAAACACAAAACTAATCAAATATTAATAATGTAATTAGTTATCAACACAGATGGCTTGCTTTTAAGAAATGCTTTTCTGTTTGATATACACTATAATCGAACATTTTCTTTAGGCTATTAAAGAAATACTTGTTCTTTTATTTGTAATTTGATAGTAACTAAATAAAATCCACTGCCACATAAATACCTTGATATGAAAAGACACCATTTCACTAATTAACCTTGAACTAAAAAAAGTTCAAAAGATATAAAGTTTAAGAAACAAATTGGTTGTTGTCATGTTTTTGTGCATTTAGCTAAGTTCATTTCTATTTCAAAAATGAATGAAAATGCAATAACACAAAAAGTTGTGACAATAGTATTATAAATGATTTTTTTAAATTAAACTATAAAAATAAATTCTAGTTAAAAACTTTTTTTTTGGAGGATATTAGAAAAATTAACACTTAACTGGTTGAGAAATCCAATCTTTATATACAAATTAGAAATGTGGTAATTACAAAATTGTGTATGCTTACTTCATATAAATGGTCTTTCTTCAAGTATTTTAAGCTAAAAACTAAGCCATGATCATAATCTCGAGTTCTAGTAGCAAGAACACCAAAATAATCTAAAGAAATGTTAGTCCCTCTGACTGAATAGAAGGAAAAAGGAGGTTCAACTGCAAACAAAAAATAGTCATAAATAAATTTATTCATAAGCAACATTTAAAAATTTTAAGATTATTTGTCCAAAAGTAGTATTTACATAATTAAAAATTAAGTGATAAAATTAGTAGAGTTCTAATATTAATCATAATAAATATTAAAATAAAAAGGGTTATTTAATAAGTAAATTTAATTAATATATTAATTTAAGGTCAATCTAAATATTTAGGTAAATCTTGCAATAAAAAATATAATTACCAATAAATTTTTTTAATTTTTCAAATAATTATAAAATTATAATTTTTAGAAAAAATATTACATGAATTTTTAATGACTAAAAGAGTAGTTTAGAGTTATTTCATATATAGAAAAATATATATATTATTCCTTATTATAAAATATATTTGTAATAAATGATGATAAGTTTAAAAGCATAATTTTGATTCACACACTAACTAAAAGTTATTTAAATTCACACTGCTTAAAAACTAATGATATTAGACTATTAAAATAATGATATATTATTTTTTGTGAATTATGAATAGGAATTTAAATATAAAATATTCAAAGTGAAAGTTCAAAGTCAAATGTTTTCACTTAATAAATGATAATTATCTAGTTCACACACTACAAAATGTATAAATTTTGAATTAAAAAATGGATCACTCTTTAGAATTATGAATATAAAGCCTCATTGAATAATATTTTATTGATAACTTTACATGTATTTACTGTAATAATAATTTATATAGCTATAACACATAATTAATGCATACACAATTTTTCAGTAAGTACTTTAAAGTGAAACAGAAGATATTAATATCCAATATCGCATTAAAATGGCAAGATATTAATGGTATTTATTAAAACTTATTTTTAACAGCATAATTTTTCTTACTTCTGTCATCATTTGAGAATTCTTCTAAGCTATCATCGTCATCAAAATATATTGAATGGGGTTATAATTGGTACGAGGTTTTGATATTTCATTGGCATGTTCTGTTTCTTTTCCTGCTTGAGAGTTCTTTCTTCCACCAATTGAAGATGATTGGCTGGAAAATATCATTGTATATAAATAAAAGAGCCTTATTAAAAAATGTAAACAGATAAAAAGCTGTTAATTTCTGATGTACTATAAATTTTAAAGTAAGAAAATAATCAGACCACTTAAAGCATTATAGCTTTAAAGTACAAAATTTACATTATTAATAAACATTGATTATTTTGAAAAATACAAAATACTTTAAGAATTAAAACATTAGATATTACACATTGGGGGGGGGAACCCACCTCATTTGCAGATCCTCCAAGTAGTTAGTAGCAGTTGGTGAATTAACATCTTCATAAAACACAGGAGATTCTAGAGGATATAAAAATAAAATCATATCACATTACAATACTCATTGTAACATAATTTTTAAATGTTACAAATCAGAAAACATTAACAAGTAAAGATTACTTACCTGATGAACCTACTATAGATGCTTTCACAGCCTGTCCATATAGATCAATAACACCATATACATTATTTGGAATATTAGAAGCTGCTAAACCTTGATCAACTCCATTCACAAAAAATGTAGACTTGCATCTTCATAAACTATTAAACCCACTTTGTCTCCAGCCTGTAATAGATTAAAGTGATGCCATAATGATATAATAATAGCAGTAATTTATATCTAAATCTACGTACCATTAATTTACCTGATAAAAAGTAACATATAAGATATATACAAACATACATAAACATAAAAGAGCATAAGCATTAAAAATATATATATATGTTTTAATGATTATATTGATACAAGCATATCATGACTAGTTGCAACAAAAATATATTTTCGATTAAAGCTGAAAATAACATATAAAATACAATACCTTTAACTTATCAAGATCATAACCATAATCATCTGTTATTGTTGAGCCATTGTACATGACACCATTTCTTGTCATCATCCAAGTTCCAGATCGTACAACTGTCATAGTTGAAGGAAATTTAAGCTCTTCAGCAGAATGAATAGTGACACCAACTTCAATAGTGCCCTCCCATTTCATAACAACTTGTTCAAGGAGAACTTCAAATATTTCTCCATGTTTTAAAGGTCTATTTGTTATAACTACAGCATTGTTGAAGTCATCCAAGCAACTACAGAAAATATATTAAATGTTAGAAATAAAATCAATCATTAGCAATGCATATAAAAAAATTTTAGCGGGAGAAAAAAAAAATGATAATTTAGTTTGAAGTGTAATTATATTTATGCATAGTAATGTTCCTATTTATTTATTTCTATTTATAATTCATAAGAAAATCTTAAGTTGAGTAGATTACTGATTATAATTTGCAGATAATCCTTAGAATTCCCTGTGGATTATAAATTGACCAATAGTGGCTCATGTATCAGCAATACAGAACTGTATCACATATCGTTTTCTTCAATAGTATTGATATTCAATGCAATAAGTCTTTCTTTATAATTGTGCATTACATAACCTTTAAGCATAATATCAGTAGCCATTCCCTACTTTATGAAAAAAATTACAAAAGCCTTGAATGGAAATACAGAGCTTCACAATTTCAATGACACCCAGCTTGTGTGATAAGTGCATGAACATGATTTAGAAGAAGCTGCATGATAAGCAGAAAGAGAGCTGTTGCTTATGCAGTGATAACACTGTTGTGCAAAAAAAGTATTTCTTTTGATTTAGAGTGGATTATGTGTAAAATTTTTATATTGTATTCTTCAATGAAATGAAGTGTAGAATCAAATGAATAATGTGCATCCAAACATTCTATTTATTTCCTAATTTTTTTTTAATTTAAGAAAAAAATTAAACAATTTAACCACAGTTTACTAGCACACTCAAATATAAATTCTGTGAATGTACACGAACTTCAACAGCTTAAGATTTTACAGCTATCTCTCTCAATGAGAAAGTTATGGTTAAGAAAAGGACATTCAACACCAGATATCTCAGCTAGGAATTAACAACAACAAGTATATTTTTAGCTTGAATTTCGAACAAATGAACAAAATAGTTGGATTTGCAGCCATAATATTAAAAAAATGCTTTGTTTTGCCACCCATGTTTGTTGTTCAGAGGTGATGTAACATGAACAAAAGACAATTTCAAATATATTAACAAAATAAAAAAGTAAAAACTGAAAAACATAAGTTAATGAAGGTACACCAAAATGTGTTTTGCATTGAAATGCACAATTTCATTTTTAAGGAAAATCAAGGAGAGACTTAGTAAGCCACACAAATGTTCAATCAATAAGCAAAGTATTAAGTTAAAAAAAAAAAAAAAAAAAATCTAGTAAAATTCTATACATAAATAATAGACTGTATTAACTTTTGTGAAGACTTTGAAACTCCATTATAGGGAATGGATGAGAAAAGACAATTCAGTAAATCCGAGGATATTTTAAGGGTTGATACATTTTTATATCTAATTTTAGATTCAGATTTGAAAAATCACTTAGAAACAGCAGTATTTAAAGGTGCTTCTATGACTACTCTAAATGACAGTCTACTACAAATATATCATGGGGTGACAAAGATATAAAATTAAAAGCTTCCTTTCCTATGTACTATAGTGTGTGTTGAATGGAGAAATATTTTAATATTTTGCAGAATTTTTTGTTCCAGAAAATCAAACTACAAATGTTACCTTAAAATTTAGTTTAGAACATTAAATAAAATCATTTAAGGAAATGGAACTGATAGTGAAGAAACATGGGGGGGGAAGGTTATGAAGAAGTTCTTGGCAAAAAATAAAACTGTTTATAGAAAATGTACATTTCAAATACTATCCACATAAACTTTTAATTTAATAATGAACAAGACAGCAATTACTACATATAACATAATACTTTTTATAAACATTTTGACTATTCTAACGATCTTCTCAAGATCCTCCCTACTTTCATCAGTTCTCAAAAAACACATCAACATTAAAAAAATAGATTTTTTTTTTTTTAAATGAGCAAGAAATAATCTATTTTATAGCACAATTCTGTAATTATTAAGCTCTAATTAAGTGGAAATATCAGTATAAATTTAATTAGAACAGAATTATTTAAAATGGTACATTTTTACATAATTTTTACTTTAACTCAACTACTATAATTTAACTCAAATTCAGAAATTGTACATAAAATACATAAATTGTAAAACTGATATCATGGTTTGCAGCCACACAATTAAAAAATACATGAATATTTCTATATACCACTAAATGGCATACAAATTCAGATTCTCTAATCTGTAAAACATAATTCATAAATTGTGGCTCTGAAGAACATAAATATGATAATTTTTGAGGAAAGATTATAATAAATATTTTTATATACAAACTTAGGGTCTAAATGCGGTCCGTCCACCATTTGTTACACGAACATGAAGTCCACAATTGTAATGAAATAACAAATCATCATATCGTAATCCAATTCTTTGGCCTAAAAGTTATTTTAATTTTAAATATTAGGAAGGCATTACTTTTTTGTTAAAAAATTAATGATATGCATAATACTAATAAGAACACAAATTTTAAGAAAATCTGCATGCAGTTGAAAGTAAAAAATACTGAGTTCAAAGTTAAAAATTATGTTGTTTATGTTTATACATTTTGAAATTTCCAATTAAAGTGACTAATACATTTCAAAATTAAAATATCACAACTAAATACCATTGTTTTAAAATAAAAGGCCCAATAGAACAGTGCAAAATTTAATTATTGCATAATTAATGAAAGAATTTAAATTTCACATAAAAATTGCAAAATATAACATTTTATAACATAAACAACAGTGGAAAATTTGAAACTCCGTTATAGGGAAAAGGATGAAAAAAAAGATGATTCAGTAAATTCAGGGATATTTAAAGAATTGATACATTTTATATTTAAATTAGATTCAGATATGAAGAATCACTTTTAATGACATTTAATGAATTATTAAAGCATTTTATAAAAATCACAAAATTGAATCTATTTCTTAGATTTAAAATGAAAAATATATGAAGGTTAACATATTAATTAATATAATTAATTTCATCAAAACATATTCTTACATAAGGTTTATTCCTCAGTTCTACTGCAGCAGTGCAATTTTCTTGATCAGGCTTATTTAAAGTCGGTTTGTAATTATCTGTAATGCTCACTTTTACAGTCATCCCATACAAGTCCACAACACCATACAAAACATCAGGCACATTTTCAGCAGCAATTCCTTGATCAAATCCGTTTATGTAATAGTTTAGACTTTTATTTGATTTTCGAACAAGACCGATTCTGTCACCCTCCTTGAATATAAAAAGAAAATAAAGTTATTATTCATCACTAATAAAATTTACATTAATTTTTGAAAAATTCATGAAACTTTAGCTACAAACATAAATAAATAATTTAAATTCAAACAATAAATAATGAATACTTTAATATAAATTAATGAATGCTTAAAATATGTCAACCCCTAAAAAGTAAAAACCAGCAATTCAAAAAGTGATACCATTGGTGAATACTTAATTTAAAAATTTAAAATAACAGAGAAAATGAAAAACTTAAAAAAAGATGCAAGCTGGAAAAATAAAAAAAAATATTAATTAAATTTTTTTTGCTAATACAAATTTTGAAGAATATTATTTTCTAAAAAAAATAAATAAAATGCATTTAAATAATATGCAATTAATTTATTGCACTTAATTAATTAATAATTTGCCTTTTATCAATGCCTATTACATAGATGCTTTAAAAAAGCATTTTCTGAAATTTATGATTTAAAAAAATCAAGAGAACTGATTACTACTAATCGAGAGAACTATTATTTCTAATATGAAAAATAACTTCAAAATTGCTAAAATTATTTCTTATATGACTTATTCTTTATATTTTTGAGATAAAAAATTAGAGATTTTTCTCTCGGTTTTTAAAATCATACAATTTTGTTTTTCTGCTCTTCGCTCTTTGGATAAATTGGAAGTAATAGCCTCTACGTAAGGGGCATTGATAAACAGGCAAATTACGAATACAAATTATATCTAAAAATAAACTATATAGCATTCAAATCACCTTGTTAACATTTTTTTTTCTATTAGATTTTCATTTTTAAATGAATATTAAATAAAAAGAGAAAAATATATATTTACATGTAATTCATCTAAATTATACTCTCCATATTCTCTTGACTTCCCTTTCCATTTGTTAAAATTCCACATCCACTCATCATAATGGTACCTATCATTTCAAATAAATTTAAAAACACTTATGTATAGAGAAATTTAATGTTTAAATAAACCTTTCAAAAACTAACTAATTAATTAAATAAAAAGCTTGTATTTTGTAAAATGTTATTTTGAATTTATTTTCAATATTTATAAAGTAAACTATAATGATGATGTTCATTTAAATGCCTTTTATTATTATTAAATTATCTAAAATTTACAAACCTGAACGATGTTAGTCATAGTAGCGGGAAAGTCAAGAGTATCAAGGATTGTGTGTGGTTACTCCCATTTCTATAGAACCAGACCATTTATTTACAAGTTCATCAATTCTTATCTAATGAAATATATACAAAAAACAAAATTAGAAAACATAAATTAAAGTGAAGCATTTTTTCACATAGCAATTTATAAAAAGTATAAGATTGATATATTTTTTTAATATGCATACAAAATGCGAAGATAGTTGCAGTTATAAAGATTCGAATTAATTTAATACATACATTGTTACTTATATTATAAAAATTTGAATTAAAAATATTAAAACTTTTATATGTAAATAAATTCCCAATATTATTAAGAATTCATTATTAAATTTAAAAAAAAATGCAAAACTAAGCAGCTTTTGTTCATTTACACCCTACTCAATGTAAAGATGATATATGTAAATAACCAAAAATTATAAAATACAATATGAAATATTAAAACATAGATTTATTTATGATATAATAATTTTGTTTACTTCAAATAATTCATCATCTATAAGAGCTCTATGAGTCATTACAACTCCATTATTGAATTCATCAACAGGTTTTCTCCTCTCAGCAGTACGATTACTATTAGAAAGTTTCACCATAGTACCACAATGTTCATGAAAATGGAGCTTGTCAGCAACATTATATAAATTTGATTCTAAAAAAATTTTCATAAAAAATACTTATTAAATGAGTTACCAAATTATAAATTGAACAAAATCAATTGAATTTAATATGATAATCAAATTACTGATTACAAGCTTTGTCATGAATAAAATAACTCATATAACAAAACTTCAACTTAAAAAGTTGCATATTAAATTACAAAAAAAAAAATGCTATGTAATTTAATGCTAAGTTGAGACAAGAAAAAAAAAAAATTACATGATAGGTAATATTCTTCAATAATTTGAAAGTCTTTTACAAAATCCATTAAAACATATGCGCTGATTTCTTTACTAGTTAAAAACACGAAATTTGTTGACACAATTTTGTAAATGAACATTTATAAAATATACTTGGATTAATTTCAAATGTTAGCAAAAATTTTCAAACACATAACTTAAATGAAAATAAAAATTCATTTCATGGTAACACATAATCCTTTCTAGATAATAAAATTGTAAATAAATTAGAAAATCTTGAAAATAAAAATATCAAATGACATGTAATGATACAATAATGATCCAGCTTAATGTTTGTCTTTATAATTTTAAAAAGCACTTTTTTTAAAGGAATATTATAATTATTTGGTTATGAATTCATGTTAGTTTAATTTTCTAAATAATATTTATTATATAAATAAAATCGTCATATTTTGAAAACACTTGCACAAGTTTAAACCCCAAAAAGTCGGTGCATCAATTTTTGCCCGTTCTGCCCCACATCAGCAATTACAAAAACAAAACATGAATTTCATAAATCTTTATTAACAGCGAGAATTAAATATGATACAACTAACTAAAATTTTTTAAATTTCATTATTATTTACTTTAATATTAAAGTTTTTTTTTGATTAATAGCGATATACAAAGAATGTATTAATAGAACTATTTTTATTTATTGTAACAATTTTAAGTCATTATTCATTAAGTCAATTATAATTAATTTTCATGCAGAAAGACTCCTCAAAATGGATATAAATTTGAATTCCTGGCTATAAATTGTTGTTCAGAAAATGGCCAATATATTATTCTCATTTGTGAAATGATATATTGTACTTATCTATCAAAGAATAACAAAATAAAAACAATAAACTAAAAATATATATACTTTCATCTTCATGATCAACTATAGTAAACTTGAGCACATTTTCCATACATGTCAAGCCACAGCATATACCCCCCCAGTAACTTGGTGAGCAGATATTCCTGTGGTCAACACCATTCACAAAAAATGAAGTTCACCATTTTTGATGAGCATCACCAACAGTATCACCTTCAGATAGTTCATCTAAATCATGTCCATAATCTTCTAAGTAAGATTTGCCATCTTCTAAAATGGATGTCCCAGACATAACCCACGATCCTTCTCGCAAATTGGTGGCACTGAGGGAAAGTCCCAGTAAGATGGGTCTAAACTGGTTACACCACTTTCTATTGAACCACCCATGTTTGGTACCTAAATAGATATTAATCAAAATTAAAAACTGGGAGTTAAAATTTGAAGGAAAAAAAGGGTTACAATATTATTATGGATACTTATTTATATAATGGAAATTATTGTTTCAAATTATTTCTTCTTTTATTTTTCAGTAAAAAATTCATCAAAAGACTACTAATTTATTCGACTCCACATTTCTTTCAAGAATATCACATCACAAGACTAATTATTTCAATTAATATAACAAAATTAATTAATTTAATTAAAATTAAATTAATTATGTCTAATGCAGCATGAATAATCATAATGAAAGTAGAATAAAGCAAGGAAAAAATATTTCGAAAATAAATTGATCCCCATTTTCTTTTTATACAAATGATTAATAAACTTAATAAAAAAATTCAATCATTAATATTTTTAATAAATGTATAAAAATATGAATAAAAAGAAGAAGTGTCACAAGTTGCATACTTTATTCCTCACAGCTCAACCTTATTTTTTATTATTCCAT
>BPLR01008391.1:0-33044 GCA_021605095.1 Caerostris extrusa | reverse complement strand
CATATGCAAACATATTACCAAACTTTTAAAACGAGTAGACAGGATAACAATGGATAAAAAAAAAATTATTCTTTTAATTTTTATTATATGCATTTTTAAAACTATAACAACAACTGGCAAAAAATAATTGAATCGATGCATTGAAAAGCAGTATGGATTGAATTCTATTGCTTACCTTATATTTATGCCTATCAACGACACATGTAGAGCTCTTTCACAATCTTAATATTCATTTTCAGTAATAATAACAATTGAATAATAATGATAATCTTTTCAATCTGTCAAAGAGGGCTTTTTTTTGGATTGCAATCTGAATTACGTTTTTACGCATAAACTTTTGAGTATTGTTTTGGATAGACGGGTTTTTCGTGTCCATGATCAGTGTTTCGTTTCTGCCACCACTTTCAACGTGTCTTATAAGTTTTTATTTTTATAAATTAGTTCATGAGCTATTGTTATTGGTTTGTTTCCACTTTCACGTGCTTTTTTAAATTTCTTTCACGTGAGTTTTTTTTTTTTTTTTTGTGTACTTGTCTTATAAAAATCGTTTGGGAAATCTCTATTTTTTATTTTTTTTCTCGTACTTTTTTATAAAATCGTTTGGAAATGTGAAGTTTGTTATTTTTTTTAAATCTTTATTCTTTCTTCAATTTTAAACGATAACTGATGAATGTTATTTATTTCGTGAATGTGATTTATTGATATTTTTTTCTTTTTTTGTTTATTTAAAATTTCAGTTTATGCGTTTTGTTTTTAGATTAAAATGCGTTTAAGGTTTGTTCCTACATTAATTTCTAAATTCCTGCATATCGTCCAGGCCGAATACAATCTTTCAATGCTTGGCTTTTTACATTTTAATACTAATAGCAATTCAGTATATATAACTTTAAAAATTTGTATAAAATACTAAACTACCAAAAAGCGAAATTAGAATTAATTTTCATTTGTAAATCTGGATTATCAAAAAATAAATAATTTTATTGTTGTTATTTTTATTATTATTATTTTTTTTCCTTTTCCTATATAATAGCAATTTAAAGCAATACTAATTTAAAAAAAAAATAAATTACTTTTGTATGTTTTCTAAAAGACTTCTTCTGTAAGAATTGCGAAATTAATTTTCTGTAAATAATCAAATATATTTTTTATCGTGAAAACGTATAGTATTTTATCGTAGAAACATATATTTATGACAGAATTTAATTTTTGTCCCTTTCACTTTGTGATGACTGTATATAAGAATAATTTTTCAAAAAAAAAAAAAAAAATGTAAATCTCTCTCACTTTTGAAAATGCGCTGCCTTAAATATAAATAATAACAATAAATTTATAAATAAAACTTCCGTTTTTTTAATTAAATATATGCCGCTTGATGTAGCATCATGTCCAATTTCTCGAATTTTTTATTGAATGCTCTTAAATAGTTAGTATTATTGTCAAAAGATGAACATAATAATTAATACCGAATATTGTTTTTCATTTCTTAATTAATATTTGAAATTTAACTCGATTTTCACCAGACTTTTAATTATCCTGATAAAAAATGCGTATACGTATGAATGGATGTATTTAAAAAGTCAAAGCATATTTAAATTTTTCATTTTGTTTTTGAATAATATGCTTTACACATTTGCACATGAAATGAAAACTTAAATCGTTAATATTTGAAAAGATCGCGAAATCAATTTTAATTGTATTTCATAGCGCGAGAGGAAAAAAATATTGAAAAAAAATGATAGTTCACAGAATTTCATGCACTAAGATGTAAAAAAATTTTGAAAATAAAACGAGAGAAATTAAGAATGTAGAAACAAAATTTCAACTACAACTTTTGCGTTTTTTAATATTTTTAAATACTTGAAAGAAATAATTTTTTAAACCAAAACTTTATGTGCAATTAAACGAAGCAACCATATATAAGCATATCATAAATACTTTTAAAAAATGTTATATACAAGATACAAGATATCATAACCTTTTTTTTTTATTTCTAACTTAGTTTAAATGCAATCATAAGACTACAAGCATAATTAATTTTTAGTTTCCTGACTTACAGTTTCTTTTTTACTTAAAACAACAAGAACTTATAAATTTAATTTTAAGAAGGTATTTTATTCCATGAAGATTTTCGTTGAAGAGACTTGAAGTAGGTCGTATTGGATGGAACTCAAGAGGAAATTCGAAGAAAATCCAAAATCCAAGTCCAGACGACTCCAGATGAAAGGAAAATAAAAATCTATCCTACATTCTTCACAGCGGGAGACTTTCGAAAGCTTTCGAGTAGACAGGATAACACTGGATTAAAAATATTTTTTTCCTTTAATTTTTACTATATGTCTTTTTAAAATGATAACGTCACATTTTTTATAAACTAAAACTTGTATAATTCATACTTTAAGCAAAATATATCTAGATAAATCATTGTATTAAATAACTGACAAAAAACAATTGATTCGATGCATTGAAAAGCAATATGGATTGATTTCTATTACTTGCCTTATATTTATGAATATCAACGAGACACGGAGAGCTATTTGGCAATCTCATCTTAGCTACTCACGAACTTGGAGAAAGTTAACTTAATTAATACTGCCACTCAGGTTTTGTAAATTCAATGAAATATTTTTTTTTTTTTTATTTTTTCACAAAAATTCTCCTAATTTATTTTATATACTTAATTCATTTGTTGCTTTAATTATGAAAGGAACTTATAGCACAGCTTTCAAACATCTTGTAACAAATCTTGTCCAAGATGTTACGACCAATCTTATAACAAATCAATTTAATTGTTCAGTAATATATTCTAATTAAAGTTTCAATCATTACACCATAAACATTACGTCAGGAAATTGGTGGTGAACGTTGATGACAGAATTTATTAAAAAAATAGTTCACAGAATTATAACATTTTCTCAGAAAAGATAATTTTTTTGTGCGCAGCAATATCTGGATTTTCTGATAACTATTGAAGTACTTAATAAATTGAATTTGTTTTGGTGCAATTTCTTAACTTGATATTAATTTTGGAAGTGCCACTGGAAAACTGGGAGATGGCGAATTATAAAACAGAAAAGAATTTATGTTTGAGAAAATTATCCACAATAAAAAAAAATCAGGTAACAAAAAAAAAATTGATTCCACACTTCCCAAAACTGAAAAGTCTAGAAATGTGAACTAGTAAGTAAAGCTATAAATATCAAGCACACATGATTGTTTTAGTTGTGAAACAGTTAATTATTCACAAAATATTTGTAGAAGTCAAACAATATGTTCAAACTGTTTTTCTCCCTGTCATAAATATACAGACTACAAAAATGAAAAAATGAACCAGTTACCAGCAGCCGCATACATCCAACTCAAAACCTTGCCCTGTATAGATTCCTGAAAAAGAAATTAGAGACATCAAAATAACTTGGAACTTAAATTATACTGAAGTAAAAGTTTGCATCTCAACCAGATGTTTCCTATGCTGAAATGCCAAACCAGTTACTACTACTAATAGTACAACATTGGACCAACATGTTCTATTTTTTAATACGCTTTGATTAGTTTCATCTGTATGTTTGTTTGTAACTGACTCTTTGGGCTCGATTTTGCCCTACTTTAAGCGATCAGATTTAATTTAAACGTTGTAGACTTATCAAAGACACTAAAATAGTTTGATAAGCTTATTATCTCATCATCATTGGGATCGTCAGGATTGGTGATTTTATTTTAACTTATGAAGCGCAATTTAACCCATGTAGAATGAAAGTATTCAGTAAAGACATTCAAACCTACGTGAGACAGTGGCACAACGGATAACGCGCCTGACTATGGATCAGGGAGATTTCCTGTTCGAATCCTGGCTGGCTCGACATATTCGCGTGTAGCCTTTGTTTTACTCACAATTAAATTATTGTAAGAGTTATAGTTCCTGTCCTCCGTACTGGGACCTTATTTAAATATTATAGTTTAAAAAAAACACGCTTTTAGAGTTAATCAAACTAAAAGTAAAAAATATGTTAACAATTATTTCACTGTTTCACTGGAATGTCACTGTTCCAAAAGCGTGGGGGTGCTTTGTATGAAATTTTAAAGCTAACTCTGCATTTCGGAATGAAACTAGTGAAAAATTATAACGATTGATATCGAGTTACAATTATATTTTTACTTTTTAGTTTGATTAACTCTAAAAGCATGTTTTTTAAACTATAATTTATTAGTATAACCGATAGCAATTTTACTGGAAGACATTGCCTACATCGTCAAAAACTGAAATTGTTGCCTCCTGCACAGTCCAAGTATATAAAGACTACGATTTTTTTCAATCATATTTCTAAATCTTTGACATCAATCCAAGTTGTCTGTTCTTGTAAAGCTTAATCTGATGCAAAGTTCAAATTAAATTCCAAAAGTTTTTCTGGAAAAAACAAAACGACGATAAAATCTAACTTCAAAAGACTCATAATGAATAAGAAAAGAATTAAAAAGCCATCTATTCCTTTCAGATTCTGCATCCATGTCCTCTAATAATGGAGATATATGTTTGAATGCAATGGAGATGAGATGAATTCGTAGATGGTTTTAAATCACATTGAATTTTAGCCGTCGATTTTTATCCTTGTAACATGTAAAAGACTAAGGTTTTGAACATTCCTGAGAAAGTTATTATAAATATGTTATTTTACCCAGCACAATGTTGAATGATTTTATGAAATAGCTCTTTAAACCTTTATAATGAAATACTAAACATTTTTTTGCGCAGTACGATCAACACTGACATTTTTGTCATAATATATATACACCTACTAACCAACGAATATTACATGTTGCATTATTCATTAACAGTTGGAGGAAGACAGCTTGCAGTCGAGACACAATGCTTATCAATAGAGAAACATAAATTTGAGAATTATTTTACTTAAAGAATTGAGATTTTCTGAAAATTAATCTGTTATTCATTTTAAACAAACCGACTTTTGAAACAACTGATATTTTTTCTTTCTTTTTTTTTTTTTTTTTAATGATGATTTGGAAATCTTAGGCTATTCAGATACATTAAGATGTCGAGTCCTGCATAAAAGGAACACCCGTACGGTGAGTCAATATTTCTTATCCTGATTAGAGGACTAATGCTTTCAGAGAAAACGTCCTGCATTTGATTGTTGTATTGGACGAAACAAAGAAACTCCCTTGTTCCTTTCTGCTTTAGTAGCCACTAATCTATTTGTCTTCCAAAGCACCATTAAAAGCAGAGCCTCAACAAACAGATCCTCCCCTAAGGTTCCTCGTTCTTTTACTCACTAGCTAGTGGATTTATGCCTAATATTGTTGTTTAAATAATATTCAAAAACCGATTTCTCTTAAGGAAAAGAATAATTTTTAAGACAAGTAATGAAATGCTTTATTCCAAAAATAAATATTTTCATTAAAAATCATTTTACGAGAAGTATATAGGTCCATTGTGAGATGAACATCAAAGTACTTTTGAATTTCACTTGGCAAGCCAAGCAATGATCAGAATGAAATGAGAATTTAACGAAGTGAAATCAACACGGAAAAAATTAATTTACCATCTGTTTAACTGTGTCTTGAGGGAGTGTTTCTCTATTATAATAATGATTAAGTAAATCATGGTGATTAATTTTTTTGAACTATATATTTTGTTCTTTCTATATTATAATTTTGAAGGCAAAAATTTTTAATTGCAAAATTTATTTCTTGAATTTATTAATTTTTAAGCACACACACACAAAAATACATCAACAATGTCCCGAGGAATTATCTGATTGCATCAGAGTTTCTTTTTATAAACGATTAAATTTTGGGAAGCTATGAATTCATAACTGGGGCAGCATAGCACAGTAGCTGAACATCTGGATGGCAAATAACAAAAATAAATTCTAGAACTATAGTTTAATTTTCATTTGAATTTGCTTCTGACTACTCACTTCTGTACCAATGTCTCGCATGGGGGATTTGCTCGTCATGTGTGAAGGGGAATAGGCAAAAATTTCCTTCTCAAATGGGAAAGGCCATAGATGTTTATAATTGTTCGAAATCCACTTTAAGCAGTAGGTCCTGGTCGAATAGGATCGTAGAGCGTTGTGGAGGTAGCGTTACTCGCGTACGTAGCATATTTTCAAGCTGCGCGACTAATATGTTATAAAGTTAAAGTCAAATGTCTAAATCTGTTATAAAGTTAAAGAAAGAAAACCTCCTCTGTATTAAAAAATTACTCGCGTCCGTAGCATCTCTTCAAGCTATGCGTACCCCCTGTGTAGTGCTAAATGAGTAATAGTGGTGCAGCCCTTTTTATGGCATAAAGATTAACTGTCTCTGTATTGCCAGCTGCATTAGAACATCAACGACGAGAATGTACATTGTTGAGTATGTCCCTTTCAGAGGCAACAGTTCTCATTTGAGTAGGGACTTTTATTCTAGTCTAATGTGCACACCCAAAGCATTTGCAGTAGTGACGAGCTAAAGCTGTGAGTGGTCAAAATATAAAGTTTCTGATTGATTTGTATGTGAATCTGAAACTTTTGATCACATTATATTGAGGGAATCTAACTTTATTCAATTTTAAACTGATGGAGAAACTGACGTTCTTGACTGGAGAAGTGATTTTTAGTTGATTAAGTCGTTCGATTGAGGAGCTGGATCAGCTAAGACAAACCTCTCTTTAGGACTTTTACAGATTAATTGTTATCCGGTTTGTCCCCTGAGACACAACCGGACAACTTTTCTATGACATATCCATGACATTTCTATGACATATTTGATACCCATCCTCTTTTAACCATCCTCCGTATTACGTTTGCATCATTGTGGTTTGCCGACGATATTCTTCACTCGCTGTGTTGTTTTTTTCTTTTCTTTGGCAGCATGGCTACTTTGGTTCTGTAAAATTAAAATTAACTTACCAAAATTAATAACTTCTAAATAATCCGACTCTCCATTTTACGACTAAATTAATATCAACCAACACTATACAACTCTTGCTAACAGGATCGACAATAATTAACACTATTGCATCAAACTAGTCCCTAAATTGCATATGTGTGTTGTGTTCCGCAATAACTAATATAATGCTTTATCAAGAATATACCAAACCATTATATATAACCCTAGGATTAATTTAAGCTCCAAAATCTTGTAACATAAAATATTATTACTTCTTTAATTGTATGAGTATATCTTAAATATTGAAATAAAAAAAATTATACATAATATAATCGAGGTTATGCAAACAAAAATTATATTCAGTCATAATATTGTTATTAAACCGTAACATGATAAATCAAAAAATTCGTATATTAATTTTCGAGTTGAAATCATCGAATAATGTTTATAATTTAGCAAATGAAATATATTTAAGAACATCTTAATGTATAATTTATATATAGAATTTTTAAATGGAAAATTTGTATAAGTATAATCACCAATATTCAAATATCTTTATCACTGGAAATTTAAATTCAGGCAAAATTTAAAAGTGCTAATCATTTTGAAGCCATACCTTAATTTTGTAGATCATTTGATGAGGCTAGAATATTATGCCACGATTATTTCATTCTATTTTACCACCACAATTTCAGATCATCTAATCTCTTCTTTTCATTTCTTCTGACTACAAATCACTTTTTTTACCTTATTTATATCCTCTTTTCTTTTTTTTTTTTTTCGCTCTTTTTAGGTAATCATTTCTCGTTATTTCTCATTTTCGATAATCTGATCGTCATTTCATCATATCATCTGATTCTACTCATTTCTCACTATTTAGATAGTCTTTTTTCCTTCTCTTCATTCCTCCCCCATTACCCAGTTCTCACCACTTTTCCCTCTGTCACCTTGTGAGTCCGCTTCCATCTCTAAATCAATTCTTCATATCCCCTTTAATTCTTCTCATTGGCCAGATCCAGCATCCAGGAAACAACCTTAAGACTTCCACTGGTTTGATTTCCAATCATTGCATTAGTCCCTCCAACTCTATGCTGAAACTCCATCAAACAACTTCTACTCTACCAATCTGATACCCTTAAAGCTCTTAAGCCGTCACAAAGTCCTAACTTTACTACTTTTAACGCAACGAACATCGCTGTTTTTTTTTTAACTTTTTTAATTTTTTAATTTTTTTTTTTTTTATTTACTTTAAAAAATTTTTTTCTTTTAATTCACAAAGAAGATAAGTAGATAATTGGCTTCAAACCGACGCGGAGACTCCCTAGCATGGAGGTGTTGAGTTGTGCTCTTCCTTTTTTTTGTGTTGCAAACAACTCAAGCCGATTTGTTCAAAGACTTTTATTAATTTCCGCAAGTGATAAATATCTATTGGTAATTTAATTTCATTTTTTTTACTAATTACAAATTGAACTACAGAACAAATTCATGCAATTCTAGAATTTTACACAAAACAAGCAATATATATAAAAAAATTTTTAAGTCAATTCCTACTTTTTATTAATTAAATTTAATTAAAGAATTAATATTTGAACAAATTTAAACATATTATAGGGAGAGTGTGAACTAATACCCTAATATAATAATGTGGAATAGAATAAAAAGAAAGGTTTTCATTCAAGTTGAAATTTTCCTCTTACATCTGGCACCATCTATTGGTAGATACATGCAACTTAAATCTGAAAATTAAAAAAACTAAAATTAATTAATTACACTTAATTAACGAATTAATATTTAAAAAAATTGTATTAACAACAAGGGTCCTCAATACAAGTTCAAAAAAATGTATTTGAACTTGAGTGGAGGAAATAAAAAGTATTTTATTAAAGATTGGAAATTTGAACAAGATATATATAGGGAGAGTTTGAACTAATAGTAGGAATTGAAAAACATGTATAAGTAAGTAAAAATATAATTTAAATGAGACATTTATCTCTGAAAAATATGTCGACGACATACATCAGACCGTTTAGGGAAATAAAATTTTTTTTAAGTCATATGAAAATATTTGGCATTGTTTAACCATCATTAGACACAGCAAACTTACTAAATATTAAAAAAAGTACATAAGAGACATTTATTTGTATAATTTTTAAACTATGTACATGAAATTATGCTTGTTTATATTTAAAATCCAAACAATCCACTTAAACTCAAAGAGTCTACAATTTTCCACAAAAATGCACTAAAATAAAAATAAAATTCTTATTCTTAGAGAAATTGAAACAAAAACTCAAAATCACTTTAAAACTCACTAAACTCTAAGAAAAACCACGCTGGTAGAAATCCAGTAACAGTAAGTGTTTATTGTTTTCTAAAATAAATAATTAAATGAAATAAATAAAAATTCAGAAAAATAATATCAATACCACACACGAATATAATGTCACCAGCCCTTTATATTAAAAGAAAATGACTAAAAAAATGTTTCTTTTTATCCAGAGATAAAAATAGTGTAAACGCAGCATAAATCTTTCCGTCTTTAAAAGAAAACGCAAAAATAAAAGTGAAGATGAAGACAAACACAAGAACTGCAAAACCTCTCGGTAAAAATTCGAACGGATAACTCACAACAAATGTCGAAAGAACAAGAATTCTAAAAGAACGAACAAACAAAAAGAAGCATGTTTTACAGTTCTGCTAGCGATCACAACACAATCCATTCAAAAGAAAAGAGGAATTTCCAAAAATATACCACACTTCAACAAACTAAAATATAATACGACTGAGAGGGAGTACATTGGAAACAAAATAACTACCACCACTCGAAGTGAGTAGACAAAACCATCAAGAATCCAAAGAAAAGGAAGACAGTTACGTTCGAACAACTGCTCATCGCCCGAGGCAAGAACAATTTTGAACTGAAGTGATAGCTGAAGCTTTATGGAAACTTTTCGAGTTTTCCACAATGTAGGAAAAATTGTTATTAGTGGAATTGAAC
This sequence comes from Caerostris extrusa, assembly GCA_021605095.1. NCBI lineage: Eukaryota > Metazoa > Arthropoda > Arachnida > Araneae > Araneidae > Caerostris > Caerostris extrusa. The sequence goes on along the minus strand of BPLR01008391.1, from coordinate 23,158 downwards.
TAAAGAGAGCGTGGGCGTTCCATCTTTTATGGCAATTGCCCCTGCTTCTGAAAAAGACGATGGATCATAATCTGAGTTTTGAACTTGATTATTAGACTATACAAATCGTGAATGAAGAATTTTCCATAAAACCTTCCAAAATTCATTCATTTTTTAAAATTTATGTCCGGACATTTTTTGACAAAGTCCTTGCAATCTTACACAAAAATTTGCATTGTTCGAAATTCGAGTTGCTGAGGGAGAGGGGAAAATTTATCAAATGCGACATCAAAGAACGCAGTAACTGAAATCAAATATGACCTCCTTACGTTTTTAAAGACAATTCTTATTAGGTTGCAATGAAGTTTCAAAATCTTTCCGGGCTTTGTTATGGGGAGCAATTGCGAAATAGTGCATCCTCCTAATTGTTCTACTTGAGTCACGGTAACAAGAAAATCCACCACATTTTTTCCAGAGCTAAACAAAGAAGCGTTATGGAGAAAATTCACTCTTGTATCAGAAATTTAAGAACCTTGAGTAGGCGACATGTCTGCTGTTTTTAATAACCTAATAGCGCAAAAATCAATATGTGATATACATTACACATATTCATTTTTGTCCTATACGGTTAACTGTTTGATACATTGGGTTTTTCGTCATTTTAAGAAAATATAATAGAACCGATACAAATTTTAATATAGTGGAATTATTGCATTTGAAATTTATATTTTAATTACATTGCTGTTGAAAATATTAGCAAAAAATAGTATATATTTACCTTTGTCATTTCCCTCCAAACGCCTTGTATTCCAATTTTGTCAAATACTTCAGCGTATTAAAGTTTTAAAGAGTTATTGTTGTATTGCGTATTCTACCTCAAAGCTGTATTTATTCATATCAGTTTTAAAAATCTCAATGTTTGTGAGGATGAAATCTTTTCAATTTTGATATGTTCAATATATCATTCAATTCTAAACAAAATCTTGATATACACGCATAAGTTTCAATACTTATATTGAGAAAAATGTACTTCTTTCCTCACTAACAAGAAGTTTTCCAGAAATACATGAGAATATTTAAATTTTTTGTTAACAACATATCAGTGTTTACATTACAAACATTGATTTCGCAGCTGAAGCCCCGTCCACACGAGAGTATGAGAACGATTGAGTCAGCCTCACTAGCCAATTAAAATTGGTTTTTCACAATTCAGGGTATCATGTGTCCGGCCCCGCTCCGGCCAGACTCGGTTTTTCCGGCACATCAAAGGGATTCTCGTGAACCCCATTTTCGACCCACTGTCACTGACAGCAGAAAATAGAACGGCTTGTTCCTCGAGATCAAAAGGAGACCTTTCTTAAATTGCGTCCAATTGGGAGTGAGTGAAGGGCAAGCGGTGTTTGTTCTCAGCGTCTCAGTGTGACCGCGGAAAACAATCTGTGTTATCTCTGGCTGCGAGTGACAGCTGGTGGTAAATGGGCTCCGCGAGAATCCCTTTGATGTGAGGAAAAAAAAGAGTCTGGCCGGAGCGAGATCGGGACACATGATTCCCTCGGAGGATTCTGACAAACCGATTTTTAAGTGGTTCGGGAAAGCAACGCCTCTCTTATCTTCTCCTACCAGGACAAGGCTAGTTTGACGAGTCAAAACAAATTTACTACTCAATAACTATGAAATGGCTACCCTGGGGGCAACGGGCGTACAGGTTACGGAGTTCCTTAGTGGTTTTAAGAACCACAAAACCTCCACATCTTAAATTAGTTAGAAATTAGCATTAAATGAAGTTTCTTTAAATTATAGAATGTTAACAAATAAAAATAAAACAATTAAAATTTAGGAAACACATCTCTTGCTTGAGAACAATTAAAGCAAGAGATAGAAAAAAAGCTAAAGATATAGGTGCAATTAAGAGTTCGTTGTCGATGTCCAAAATAAAAAGGTCAAAGTTAAAATAAAAAATTTTAAAGTTAAGACAAAATAAAAATAAAGAATTCAAAGATTAGCACAAAAAATAAAAGTACGGTTGACACAAAATAGTAAACATACAAGAATAACAATCAGCATTTGGTGGTTGGCTGAGACACCGGTTCAAAGTAGTTCAATTGGTCATCTATGCACAGTTTTTACTTTTCTAGAAGTCATGAAAGCAACACAGAAAAAGTTACATTCAGGATATTTCTCAAAATATCCCTTCCTGCCCTCTTCTTCCGTATTTGCAAAACTGGAGAACTTAGCATTTCTTCGACATCACCAGTGTAGCGTGTCTTTGCTGGTCGTTCTCTCATAAATAATATTTTATTGCATACATAATAATTAGGCCATTTAATACAGTTGTGATCCTGAATGTTATGATAAGATACATAAAATATAAGTTTATATGTATTCATAAAACAGACTTATGACACAGATTTTAATGAAGAAAGAGAAATGCATTTATTATGTCTAAGTAACAGCACCATAGATGCATAAACTCGTTTAGTTGTGCATGCATACAAAAAGAGAATAGCTTGGAAATTTTATCAGCTTTTGAATATGCTGTAACAAACTGGAGGTTTGTAAACATAAAGTTATGCAACTAATATATAAAACATATATGGGCATGATGGCCGAATGGTTAGCGCTCTGGCGTTCGGTACCACAGGTATCGGGTTCAAATCAGCTTTGCCACGGGTGTTTGTAGGTGGTTCGGAATGCGTCCGCGTCTTCGGAATCAGCGTCCGTGGCTTACCATCAAGTTACACGCGCCCCCTGGGTAATGCAAAGCGAGTAACGTCGGTGCAGCCCTTATGGCGAAAGATCACGGTCTATTTGCCAGCTGCATTAGAAGAAGAAAAAAAAATATATATATAAACAGATTAAGAACTTCTAATGTTCAATACAGCAAGAACATTTGTATCTTACGTTGTTGTCGTGTCCCTCATGGAAGGAGGGAAAAGAAGTCCAGCTTCTGTTCTGATGGAGCACCCGTAGGTAGAAGTCATAGGACCAGGACTTAGAGTCATAGGAGACCAGGACCTGCGGCTTAAAGTGGATTCCGAGCCCCTACAAACATCCAGAGCACCGCCGGGACTCGAACCCGAAACCTGTGGCCCCGAGTGCCAGAGCGCTAGACACTCGATCATTCAGACCCAATGCATCTAACGTTTCCTATGTAATTAAATAATTTACTTATATGGAAACCTAATCAATGAGGCAATTGTCTACAATCAAAGCAATATTATTTTTAAAAATGCATTATCCATAAAAAAAAAAAACATAAAATGCAGAATTACATTGCAAACAGAAATAATGAATGATAACTAATACTATAGCCATGCCATGTGATGAGGCATTTATTTATAAAAATCCTCTTAAATGATATAATAATTCTCGGAAAGAATTTAAAAATCAGTCTATATCTCAACGTGCAGGAATTTTAACTTGATAATATCCATCTTAAATTAAGTAATACGTTAATCAATGTATGAAAAAGAAAATATAATATTGCATACATAAATTTACATTTTATCCCTTTAACTTTGTAGATTCTGATGATTTAATATGATGATAATTACTGTTGATGTTTTTCAGTTAATTTTTAGTTCTTGTGTCCTTTTATTACTATTTTGTCATTCAATTCTTATTTGCAAAAAATAAATGACAATACATTCTTTCTTTTCTAAAACATTTCTTTTTCCATCACATGTTTATACAATTTTACATGAAATCATATTTTTATTTTAATACTATATTTTGGCTTCCACTGACATGGGTAAGAACATGGCAAAACTCTAAAATTATCTTATATGGTTTAAAAGATAATTCATAAAAAATTAGAACCTTTTTGCTTCTTAAATACATTGCCGTTATTTTTAATAAGAGATAATTAAATATGAAGGACTAATATACATATTATACCACTGAAAATAACATTTTCAGCATTTCCCATCTTCGTTATTAAATACTGGTGTATGCAGAACATTTACAGAATAAAATAAAAAAAGCCCAATTAGAATATCAAAAGACACACAGATAACAGACAAAAGCCTTTCAGTATGCATATTTTGTACATCAAACACTGGTCTTGCTTTCCTAAAGACAAAATCTTTCATTTCAGTTGATGCAGAAATCTATCTGTTCATGAATATTTGTCTTTATTAAAACATGCCCTCATTCGTAATTTAATATATCACATTCTATATATATTTTATGTATAATGCAATCTTTTCTGTCTTCAATCTACATTGAATTGAGTCAAAGCACATAGTGTCACTTTAAAGTGCTCTTCATAAGCATCGCTTTTACAAATTGCTTCAATGAAGTTTACAAAGTTCATTTTTCAAGTTATTGAACATATATATCTATGGATAGAAGGAGTTTTAAAGAGGCATTATACTATTTATTGATTTTGAGAGTTCAAAAAATTTTCAAAAGATATACTGAAAATAAGTGAGACAATATAAAAATAATAATAAATAATTTTTAATTATAATAAAATTAAATTCACTTACAATGCGTGAATATTAGCAGTATAGTTACAATAACAAAAACAAAATGTAATTGTTTTTCCAAAAATATAATTTAGTTTAAATTGACAAAAGAAAAAAAAAACCATACTTTGTTCTTAATTCATTTTTGCTAATAGACTGCGCTTGAAAGCATAACCATAGCTATCCATATTTCAATGAATAAAGATTATATACCATTATAGTTTCATTTATGTGATATTAGAGTCTGTCAGTCAGTCAGTAGAAAAAAACTAAATTTAGTACTTCGTCAGTAAGAAGTTATGCATAAAATATCTGTTTTTACAAATATTTTTAAATACAATGACAAGATTCTACAAATACACTTGATTTTAATTTATTCAAAGAACCCTGTGTTTCAATTAATTTTTTTTCAATTTGATTTTATTTAACATACATAACTGTTTACTTCCTTGAAATACAATAATTTTTAATGTATATACAAATAGGACATCAATGTATTAAATATTGAATTCTTTGTCTTGATTTTTAGAGTATGTATCATTTGTTCGCTGGATGGCATATTTTTGAAGAATTTCCATCCCTTGCATTATTATCTTCCTTCGCTACTGATTGTAACACATGATAAACACCTTTTGGCACCATTTTGGAGACAATTCAGAAGACGAATTGATCAGTTTAGTAACATCTCCGACACTAGAACTCAGATGACCATTTAATTTGACCTTCATTGGTGGACAATGATTCATCAAGCAGTTGATCTTAAGATCGGAAGAGATGCACTTTTCTTGTTGGACACTGTTGTGCAACTTGCTGTTGTTGTTTGAGAAGGTGATCACGCCGGTCTTCTTGATGTACTGGGTGATTATTTTCTAGGCTGATCGTTTCGGTCAGAGCTCGCATGAGGAAACCTTTTGGACGAGCGTTGACATCAACAGTGCAACCGGTGCGCATGCTTGCCTCACTGGAGCATTGCTGCCACCATCTGAAGAACTTTGGGTAAGAAAACAAGATATAGGTGTCTAGAAACATATTTATACAATTTGTTTAAAAGACGTAAATGTAGTTAACTAATCTTTTAGCATAGAAAATGTTTTATGTTGACATTCTAGAAAGCAGTGATAAATATTATAATTCTACTTTAGAGATGACTGAAGAACTGATGACTGATATTTATTATTTATTGTAATCTCTTCATAATTTTGATTTAAATCAAAGATGTTTTAAAATCTTAAAGTGCATATTTTAACATTTTAATATACATTTAATAAATTTATCATAGAAATAATTAATGAGAACATCTCCTTTAGATGTTACAGATATCACGATCATAGTGAGTCCCAATGATTTTCAGCTTCATTTTTTGCCCATTTATTTTCCTTTTCATCATTAATAATACAGGTCTCACTAATTTCACAGTAGTTTGTTAAGATTCCTTATCTTATCGGTTTTTACGCATATTTTTGTTGCTGTTCTTCCAGAATTGTATAAGTATTGATATTTATTTATAGTGCTAATTTCACCAGTTTTTTTTTTTTTTTTTCATCTAAATACTTTTTATTTGACTAACGATGTCTTTTGTTGTTTATTTTGTTCTGGTTTTAATTTGCTAACAATATCAGTATTTTGACCCACTGGTTTTACGTGGCGACTCGCGTCTCAGGAAAAGGACATCCCGGAACTTTGTCAGGCGGAATTTCGGCTCTTTTTTGGTAGCATATCGCTTTGGTGTCCGTTCGTTTTAGACGGGCTGGTAGGGTGGGTACATCTAGTTTCCATATGTATCAATAGGCAGATAGTTATCATGCAATGGATCTCTTCCTGGACATTTGGTAAGGGTAGAAGTCATCTTATGAGGTGATCCCCACCATATAAATCATTACTAGCACTATTGCATTTGTCTGCTTTCTAAGCTGGTCATCATGTAGGAAGTGTATTTTTCTCGAATTCTTTTGAATCGTATGCGTTTTGTGTGTCTAAACCTTTTGCCCTGACAGTTTTTAAGTACATCATTATTAAATTCCTGTACCTCTCACATAAGTTTGAAACATGGTAATATCAGAAAAAAGAAATATGAATTTTTGTTAGCTTTTATGAAATTTTCAATCGTATCCGCTACTTCCTTTGAAAATTGTGAACTTGTGCAATACAATGAAACAGAAATGATTTCTGACTGACGAATTTTAGTTTAATTCAAATATAACAGTTTTATATACTTTTTGTAAAAATAAATTGTCGAAGTAATTGTTTGTAATTAATTGTAAACTGTCACATGATTATCAAAAATCTCACTGATTGCTTGAAGAATCCCGCCCAAATTTAAGTCTTGTGACATTAAACAAACGTATAAATAACTAAAATAGATAAGAATGGAAGCATACATAATTTTTTTAGATATCTTTATCTTGATTGTTTAAAAATACAAATATACACAGAATTTGATAATATATTCAGAATATGATGTAATTCTTTTTTCATTTCAAATATTCTGAATTTAAACTTGCAGCTTTAAAAAAAGCTTTTACAGCTTTTGAACGATTTCTATTCTATATGATTGCAAATTACAAAACAGTAAATATATATATATATTTAAATTATTATCCAAGAACCGTGCATTTCTTAGAAGATGGAAAATGTGTTTTCCAAGAAAAATACAAAACTGCCTTATTGAAAACATAAATTTACAAAACAATGCATCATTTAAATACATGTCATTTACGTAATATCTGAATAAAATTCATGATGTTTTTCAACACGTTTGAAAATATAATTTCATCGAGAAAAAGAATGTCAATAAGTGATAGCATTTCCACGTAATATGCAAATAGACGCATAAATTAATCATTTAAGCAATCATTTCACTGGATTCTGTTTTTACAAAGGACACCCTTTTGGGAGAAACGTATCTATATATCTGATTCAATTTAAATTCTTTCCTGCGATAAGCAAAAGGTAAATCTTTACTAGTTCTTTAAAAAACTAGTAAGTATTATTTATTTTTTAACATTTATTGTTTTTATATATTGAATAAATATATCAAATGTTAAAAAATACGATAATATCTTTGAATTAATAATTTATTATATTTTTTATAGATATATTTGATAATTTTTTTATCAAATATATCTATAAAAAATATAATTCTATAGATGTCGCACTTAACCCAATGGCAAGAAAAATGATTTACGATTGACCAAAGTGTTACGTTTTCCTGAAACTTTTTTTCCAGAATTAGTGTTTCACGAGGGTTTTATTTCTGATATCATTGAAGTTTGAGAATTGGAGCATGGTCATGCATTTTTAATACCACCCACTGAAAATTAAAATAAATTATGGAAAGGAAAATTATTCCGCTTCGAGTAAGATTAAAAATTTCCTTGACGAATTAGATACTGTGAAATAATATAACAGGAAAAGGAAAATAATTTTTTTCCCATGCTAAATTATCGGGAAGAACTTTTAATTTGACCACCATTATGTCTGAGTGGGCAAGACGATGCTCTGGCGCTCAATGCCATAGGGTTCCCCAAAAGGGGATGCCATGGATGTTTGTAGTGGTTCGAATCGACTTTTAAAATCAAATATAGGCCGCTGTCTAATATGACACTAGGAAGTAGTGCTGACAACCTTCTAAATTTTCAAAGAAAAATATCTCTTATCTCGAAAATCTGCCAGTAGGCAGACTGCCTTGGCCTACCATCGTACTGCTGTGCCAATGAAGAAGGAGATTATGTCAAGTAGTCTATTGGATAGCTCCTTTGTTTCAGGTCCAAGCCTTCAAAAACTCGATGCATTATACAAAAAATGGACATGATAAATCGGTAGAATGTATAGTTCTTTGTTCAAAATTGTTGTAGCGCAATTTCATTTACATCTTTTTGAAATTAATAAATAGTGCAGTTCCAGGCATGGTTAAATGATAATATTCATTCTATGCCTTGATAAATATCCGCGAATATAATATCTGTAATATGAATATAAATATTTGTATAATATTTGTTATATATATATGTTATATATTTGTTGTATAATATTTGTTAATATAAATATTTGAATCACCTTTCTTGTATTACTGTTTTCATACTAATTTCGTCTTCAATTTATTGGAAAGAAAAGAATTCAAAATTTGGTTATATGATGCAAAACATTTCATCATACACGTTAATGTATGGAGCATTTAATGAGAGTTATCTAAATACAATGAATTAAAAATGGTTTAATACATTTAATTCCTGGCCTTTCTTTTTAAAACTACGCAATGAACTGTTGTAAAATAAGATTTTTTTATATACGTGATAAAATATTAAGCAATTGCAACGTTATTCTTAAATCTACAGATTTATTTTCGTTTCGAAGTCTGTTAAATAAAATAGCAGTATACATGGGATTATCCTAATAATTTAAACATTCGTCGTTTCAGAATTACGTAAGCTGCTTACAAATTTTTAATTAAAATATTTCCACCATTAAAAGCCTTAACATACTTTTAAAATCTTCGAAATGAGTGAAAGTTTGAGTAAATAGAAACTTTTTTTTTTTTTATCTAATGAATTAACATAAATTTCAATGTATGCGAATTGGCGATCCATCGTTTCGGAATATTCAAAGCATACAGTTTAGAATCGTTTCTAATGCGTTTTTCAGATTGTTTCCATCGTTACTAGAAAAGTGCATTCTAAATTAGTTTCCTCCCTGAAATCTAATTGATATTACGTGCAAATGACTTTTATAATCAAATTAAACGCTAAAGAAACTTTTCCGTTAACAAATAAATCAATTTCCTAAGTTCTTTTGCGAGACAAACTGAAATGAAGTTATGCAAGACATTGGTATATTATTTTTTTCGGAACTTTATTCCTCTCATTGAAAAAATTTCTTTAAAAATAATAATAGAAAATTTCAAAACAACAAAAAAAAAAAAATTGTATTTTAAAAACTTCATATGATCAGTAGTGCATTTTAAAGCATTTAGAATTTTTTTTTAGCTTGTAACTGTGTTTCCTCCTACACAGAGGCAAGGGCATTGTGGCATTCAGGGAGAAATATTTAATCAACCTCGAAATTCTCACCCGTGGAGAAATACAGCGCAACCACCTCTCCCGTTTAGTTTGTAGTATCTTATCCCGAAAGGAAATATATTGGGCGCATCCTGCATTAGTTAGCCTACAGACTCACCCTGAGAGGAAGTATATTTCGCGTATTCTACACCGTATTTCCATTCAGGTGAGAAACTCGAGGCCCACTAACCATTTCTGAATACTAAGGGGACGATCTTTGCCTTGTGTAGGAGGAAGCACGGTTATAAGTTATAATATTTAAGAACATTTTCGGATGCTTGAATTGAATCCTGTATTAAAGGATCCAAATTTAAATTCCTCTAAGTTAAATAATAGCAACATGGGAACTAATTATACAAAATGAAAGCAAATTTATTTTTCGGTAATACAACTATTAGGACAAACTATAACTATTAGTAACTAACTATAACTATTAGGCTTAGGTGTCACTTTGTCACCTTATAGCCATCTATATAATTAACTCAAGAACAATAATATGAATATTGACATGCTACTAATCCTGTCTGATTATGAAATATTCAATTTAAATGCACAATAAAAAACTTTATGACTAATTCAGTTAATGGCAATTAATAATAGATGTGATTTTCAACAAACTGAGAATTATTTCTGATCGTAACTCGTTCACTAAATTTCAAAAGTCTGTACACATTAAATATCTAAATGAAGAAAAAGTTTATGGATCAGATTTCCAAATTTAGAAGGAAGCCAAAAGTATTTTCACAATCGATGTCTTAAATACAGAAACCCACATCACTTTAAAGATTGTTCCATCAAAGGCAAAATTGAACATCCCAGCTGCATCAACTATAGGCTTAGGTATCACTTTGTCACCTTGTAGCCATCTATACAATCAACTCAAGAATAATAATAGCAATATTGACAAGCTACTAATCATGTCTGAACTATCTGGGGAATACTCAAGTAAATTAATTCCTTCTCTACTTAATCCCTAACTTCAGGAGGATGTCAGCCTGAATAAAATACATTAATCTTTAATTTAATATGTTATTTCAATAAAATGCATTATTTCTTTAATTTTACTAAAAACTACAATAAAATGTTACAAGTACTGATGCAAAAAATAGAACAATACAAAAATGTTTCTCTTTTACTTTATTAATTTGAGAAATTAGTTGTGATTGTCGATTTTTATGAGAACGGTTTCATGTAAAATCGCACATTTTTTTGCTAAACAGAAATTTTTAATTTAGTGAATTTACTGTTATTTTTTAATAACTAAGCAAATAAAAATGATTTAAGAAAATCATTATAAAGGTGCTTAATTGTAAGGTTATTATCATTATATAAAGTACAAAAGGCATTTTACGTCTAATAAATTGTTATGGCTTCAATAATTCTGACAAATTATTATCCGACATTTGGTATATTTTATCGAAAAGCAACATGCAAATGAAAAATTCTCTGTTAAACAATGCGTTATTTTTGTTTAATAAATCATGTTCTTGTTATCAAATGTCAATCTAAAAGAAAATAAATCTAATTTTTGTATTTAGTGTTTAAAAATGTTTTCTATAATGATCTTAGTTCAAATTGTTTTGAAGTTAAAATATTAGTCGTTATATAATATACGACAAAAAATATGTTATAATAAATAAACCTTATACATAGTTAATGAAATCGTAGAGCGTAACAGATTTTAGATATAAGAATTTTCTTTAATGAAAGTTAAAATTTTAAATTGATTAAAATTTTATTTTTATTTAAACCTTTCTTTTTAGGAAAAATATTTAAAATAGTATCAATTTTGACTTTTTACTAATCAGTCTTTAGTTTAAATTGCCATGAAAATATATTTAAAAGAAATGAAAATGCAATAAAAAAGAAAACTGTGCTTTTAATTAGAACAATTGATTTATATGTTTCTAAAACAATTATTACATTAATTGTATTTTAATTTATAAGCTTAACAATTCACATCTTTGTTTTTCATGTGTGATTTTATTTAAAAGTTTAAACGATGAGTTTATTAATATGAAGAAAAATTTTCCTTCATCAAAGGAAGTAGAAGTTATTTTAATATTATGCAAATTCATTCGTATTAACGCAATTTAAATTAGCTTTTATTAATGGAATGGCCTTTGTGTCCATAAAATTGTACTATTTATCTTTTAAATTAACTTTTATATTCAAAAGACTTTCTTAATCTTGAAATAAAATTTTTAACAAAAAGGTTTTTTAATAAAATTGTGATGAAATATTTCTCTTAAAGAGACTAATTATAAATTAAAAATTCGAGGTTTCAATGAATAAAATAGTTATTTTGCATTATAATATTTAAATTGAACTTTAAAAAAATTAAAACATATGCAAATTGTGAAAGAACGTCTATGTAAGGTTAGTATAATAATTTAAAAATTTTGAGGATTTTATAAATAAATAATATTGAAATATCAATTACAAAATGAAAGATTAACCAAAGGTAGATAGGTTATATGAAGATTTATTTAAAAAAATGATTTATAAAACTAATTTGGATTACAAAATCAAAAGATATGTTTAACTTTTGAAATAATTTGCTTTTAAATGAGTTTCATTATTTAACTGACTTTTACTCCAGGCAAAATTTTTCTTCAAAAGTTAAAATTTTTATTTTTGATCTTGAAAACTGAATATTTTATTAAATTTAATCTAAACTAGATTACGCAAATTTGTCGCATATGAGGATAAAATATTGTACAAAATTTAAAGTTGGTTTATTTGAATATTAATTTTAAAAATATATTTCAATTTAACTTTTTAAAATACATTTTTATAAAAGGAGATTCAACCCATCTAAAAGAATATGAATACTTATTCAATTGTTTCTTTTATTTGATACATTATTGTGTTTGCTTTAGAATAATTATAATTATTTTATATTATTGTAAAATATTTATTACATTTTTAAAAATGTATTATTTTTCTTCTTCCAATTTAGTAAAGACTGAATTTATGTTCAACTGAAATTAATTAATTAAATAAATTTTAAATGATGGAAACGTTGTTTTTAATCTGATTTGTTGAGTTATTAATTTAGATTTTGTCGTGTTATATATAACACGACATAATATATGTCGTGTTGTATATAACATATATAAAATTAGGAACATTAATAACTCGTCTAGTAAATCAGAAAAAAAATAAGAAATTAATTACAATAACCTGAAAATATCTTTATGAAAGAATTAGTAGATTCAAGTCAATGTATTTTTCTGCTTGCTAACTATCTGAATATAAATGGAAGAAAATTAGTGACTTATTCAAAAAGCAAGGCAGAATAAACATCCCTTTCTTTTTTTTTTTTAGAACTAGTGTAAATAAAACTAGTAAACGACAATTTGTCAATCAGAAAGATTTCAATATTTATGACATCCAACACAAAATAAAATATGAGTAGTGGTTATTGTTTTAATGGCTCTGTTACGCGAATTGAATCAAAGATTATTTTTTTTAATTAAAAAAATATTTTTATATAAATTATTACTTTTCATTCTTTATATTTTTTGCTAAGACTTCTACAAATTTCTGTATTTATAATAATTTATTAATTTTTTTATGAATATTCAATATTACGAAATTTGATTTCCTTATACTTATTAATTCGTTTTATTACTTTACTTTCCTTACACTAAGTATTCCAATTTTCTTTTTTTCACTATCTTGACAACTTTAAAATTATGAAAAAATAAAATTGTGAAACATTATTTAATATGAATAGACGGTAAGAAATTCTGCAGCTTTTTGAATATTCCTACAACTCTTATGGAACAATTATATTTTACGTTATGTAAAATTAATAAAACGTTAAGTAATAAGTATTCGAAAAGTAATAAGACAATAAGAACTTTACAAACTCATTATCATAAACATATTATTACAGCTAAGTGTGGCCATTAATATGTATAAAATTGAATTCAGTTTTAATAAACAGGTTGACTTGCAACGATTGAACTAGCATAGAGTTTTGTTTAGTATTTCAATACAAAGAGCCTTTCAGTAATCTCTATAATAAAAAATTAAAAGGAGACATTTTGTTTTACAAGTCCAAACTGAGTACTAACGCAACTAGAACGAATTAGAAGTCAATGTGATTGTAAAATGTATCACGCAAAAAATGGTAAAATAAACGTATAATGCCGTAAAGAATTGGTGGAAGATTAATCACAATAAAAACTATAACAACCTTGAATAATGGAATATTTGACTATCACTATTAAAGAAGGTCCCAAGGAACTTCTAAATATGATCCTCATTTCTGATAAAACCATTCATACTTATCTACACAAAGCGAGAACAATATGGATTCACCAAGAACATATGAAATTCGGCGAACTCAAAAAATTATCAATCTTTTATATCTTCTTTTACGACAAAAAGAAATAATTTCTAGATTACCTGCTGATGCGAGATAAAAAAAAAAAAAGATCCAGCACAATAATCAAAAGTATTTATTTCATTTATTTCACAAGTATATCTCATTCCCGTAATTACAAAAGGCTCCACTCGCTATAAGAAAAAAGCTGATGAACTTTGATTGACCAGCTCCAAATAACAGTCAGAACCATTAATATTATTGCCAGAAGGCACCAATGAGAACTGTCCTTATGTGCAGGATTACTTGCGTGAAAAAAATAACCAAAACAGACTAACAGATAAAATGCGTATTTCTCGCAGGACATTGCACGACTATACAGCACAAATATGCATTGAGCACTTGCCCTCTTGTAATTGGAAATTCTATCGTATTTCCTCAAACATTTCTTTTTAAGTGATTAGCACCTATCGTATATCTGGTTAGGCATGTGAGCATGCCTAACCAGATATACGATAGGGGCTAATCACTTGATAAGTAACCAGATGATAACCAGACGTAACCAGACTTGATGCCTAACCAGATATACGATAGGCATGTGAGCAAATCTGCTCCGTATCAACAAAGAGAACGAAAATGAGGTGTTTCACATTAAACAGTTAATTGATATGAAGCGTATAGCATGTATAAGTTTACATAACGACAATAGAAGGTTTAGAGCTGGTAGAAGGTGAATGAATAAATTTTCTTTTTTACTATTGCAACCTAAAGTTTTATGTAAAAAAAAAAAGAATATAACATTTCTCTTTCATCTAACTAATTAAATAACTTTAAATAACCGCTCAACTTCAATGATTACTTAAATGGCAATATAAAATTATTTCCAGCAATTAATTAATTGTTGGAAATAATTTATATTGCCATTTAAGTAAAAGAAAAACCTTTAACTCCTAATTTATTTTAAGAGAATATTAAAATGTTTATTTAATCGTAAGAAAAAATTATTATATGCTTTTCCCTATTTTTAGAGATTATTTTAATTATATTATTTGAAAATGATTTAAAGATTTTTAAAGTTGTCCCTGAAGTTAGTATTTAATTTAATTAATATAATATAACTAATTATAATGTAATTTTATACGCAATTAATGCAATATAAACGGAACTTTAAAAAAATTTCTATATTTATTATCTATTTATATTTTATTTTATTTATCAGGTAAATAAAAATTTTATTATTTTATTTATCAGATAAATTTCAGAAATTTATCTCTAAATATTCCAGAAAATGCCTTCAAAGAAAGAAGTTTAATATATTAAATACTTGACATTTTGATTCGGAAATACGAAGAGCATATTGCGCATTTTCCATATCTATTCGGATGTTTTCCAAATACATCTTATTTTATTCCAGATCTTATTTTATTCCAGATTATAGATTGGAATGCATATTTGATTTTCAAATTATTTTAGATTTTGTTTCTTTTTTTGCATAAGTACTCATTTTCATCTGAAAATATAAAACATTAGGAATTTTGAAAATTCCGACTATCAGTTCGCACTCTCTCCCTATATATCTTGTTCAAATTTTCAATCATAAATAAAATATTTTTTATTCCTTCACTCAAGTTCATATACATTTTTTTTTGAACTTGTAGTGGATGACAATGTTAATACAGTTTTTTTCAAATATTAATTCATTCATTAAATTGAATTCATTAATTTTAGTTTTTTTTTAGATTTAAGTTGCATGTATCAGCAATAGATGGCGCCAGATGTGAGAGGAAAATTTCAACTTTTATTTATAAATGACTTTCTGCAATAGAGTGAAAAAAAAATAGAAATTGATTTTTAAAAATGTTTTTATATTACTTGTTTTATTCCAGATCTTATTTTAATCCATATTATAGATTGAATGAATATTTGATTTTCAAATTATTTTGGAACTTCCTTGCTTCTATTTGCGTATGTACTAATTTTCGTCTGAAAATATAAAACAATAGGATTTTTTTTTTTTTTAAATAGCACTGATTAACTTATTTGGCACCTGAATCTCACCCTCTTCGTGCTTCTTTCGGTGGTGGTAGGATTGATCGTTTCCGAGTTCTCTTCGTCCGAGTCTGAGACAGGCACAGGGTCCACATGCAGAGGAAGCGGAAGCACCGCCGGAACCCGTTCCTGAAGCGGGTGCTCATGGCCGCGTAGATGAAGGGGTTCACGCACGAGTTGACGAAAGCGAACAGGTTGATGCACAGCATGGTGAAGAAGTTCTGTCGCTCCATGAAGTTCTGCGCCTGGTACTGCGTCACGAGGCTCACCAATGAAGTAAGGGTCCAGGCGACGACGAACGTCAGCACCACCATCATCACCATCTTGCCACCTGAGGGAAGAAATCAAATAGTAAAAGTTGGCAAGCAATTTTACTTTTAAAAGAATTTCTATGCGTTATTTTTGCTTAAAATATCTTCGTATTTTACTTTTTATATTGTTATTACCTTGCATATCCCATTATTTAATATATAGTATATATATCACTTAAAAAATTTCTCAATATTACTTTAATATTCTATACTGTCTAGAATATCCTAGTGGATATCATTGAACTTAAGTACAAAGGGGGCTCAGTTGAAACCCATAGAAGTCTTCGTTCCAAAACTAGTGATAACATTATAGGTATAGTGTGTCAGTTCTCTCATGGTACAATGCTGGATTAAACTGAATCTGTGATATATTTGCTTTTTTGAAAGTGGATGGTCCCAGATTAATGTATGGCAACAACATATTTCACAGCAACTTAAATTTGTGGTTTTTTAACTTATTTAAAGGTTATATAACCTATAATATAATACTTGATGACAATATTTGAATAAATTGACATTGCTGTATGTATCGTATTCATTAGCTTACTGGATTTTGAATGACTATGAATACAATGGATATATATATTTTATGCTATAATTCCCTAATCTCTCTAATGGTATACAAGGTGATAAAAATTAATGTCACAGATACTTGAAGGGAAAAAGCATTTTTATACAACAATGAATTAACTCGCATAATTAATGTAGGCCCAAATATGAGAAATGTAAAATAAAATTCTTATTTTTTTCACCAAATTCTGTTTAAGTTTCAAAAAATTGAGACTTCAGATATTTCAAAATCGGAGAAATCAAAGTCGGTGACAAATTCAGAAATAGTGGTAGCCAATCAGTTGACACATTTCGTCTCAAAAGCCACGTTGTCGTAACCACGTAATTTCTGACACTAATAAAAAATTAAAAAAAGTTGACTCCCATTTTCATTGACACCTTACTTCAATAATGCTGGAAGGAACTGAGTTCATGAAAAATAAAAAAAATTGCCGCCTAGTCTAGTTGGTAGATGACGTGGTTAAGCGTGAGTATCATTGATAATATACACTGCCTATTGTCAATCTGATGTTGAAATTTGATGAACACCAATTAATATATAAATTGGGTGTTCATCGAAGTCACAGTAACTTTTTTTCGTCTTCTGTCGCCAATACATTATCTCATTTTCAATTCCGAATGCTCTGGGCATTCACACGATTGACGTGGGCCATATTATATTTATTATATATGCAAAGGATGGAAAGATGAATGGATTTGTTTGTTCTAATAAAATTGAATGAAAGCCTTATAAATTAAATTTTTTCTCTGAATTTATTATTATTATTCAAGCTTGCCTTAAAATTTCGATAAATAAAAGTACGAAAGTTTTTATTAATTATTTCAGATATAAATAAAATTATTTATAAATTTACATAAATCAATCCGAAACAAACAACTAAAATAATTAACTCAAATTTTCACAAAAAATTAAAAATTTGCAATACAACCATTAACACTGCATCATTTCTTGTTTATCAAAGCTGTCATGAAAATTTACTAAAACATTAATTGGTAGAGACTGATTTTTATTTATTTTAACATGATTTAAATAAACGACATAAATGGATAAATTTATTGCTCTTTTATACTATATAAAGTAATAAAAAAAAAATTTTAAAATTATCATAAAAATAAAGTAAATAAGCAAAGTATAAAAATTTATCAAGGTAGATAAAATTTTCATGCCTTGAGTTTGATCAGAAATATTTTAAAAAATAATGATTATACATGTTTATATCTCACATTATGACTATAATAATTACATTGCCCAATTATGACTTACTATTTATCATGCATGTTTATATGCCATTTATACATGTAAAATTCATGTTTTACATGCAATAACATAAAAACGTCTAACCATTACCTAATATGATTAAAAGTAATGAATAATTAAGTTAGTTAAACTTTAAATGAATGAATAATATATTTATATTATATAAATAAGATTTAACTAATTCTATATTTATTTATTTATTACCTATTTATTAAAACTTTAATAAGCATTTATTGTAATTAATCTGAAATCTTATTCATTATTAATTTCGAAACCTAAATATAATTTTTGTTTGTTAAAAATAAAATAAACCCGAGAAAATATAGATACATATTTCCTTCTTGAAATTGAAATTCATGACAGTATTCTCATCTTAATTATTTTTAAAATGATTATGTTGTAATTATATAATATTACTTATATACTTACTATATTATTATATAAAGTAATTATTATCATTATTTGTTAATATTAAATTACCTAAGCCTAATTTTTCAATTCCTCAATGACTTAATGTCTATGTTGAGTTTTTATAAAATAATCTGTTTTAATAAGAGGTACTAAATAGTAAATACTGAACCTTAATGAATAACAATACGATATCAATATTTAATATTTTTAACATTGTTTTGATTTGTATTATTATACGATTTTTAATTTTTGTAAGGAAACTGCTCAATTATAAAAATGTGTCAAATTAAAATATTTTTATATAATATCACTATTTTAGTATTTTGCAGAATTTATAATATATATCAGTATTTTAGTATCTTGAGGATTTTTATATGATATCGGTATTTTAGTACAATGCAGATTTTATATCTCAGTATTTTAGTATTTTGTAGATTTTATATAATATCGGTTTTTACCATTTTGCACAAATAATTTTTAAATGTTTTTAATTAGACAAATCACTTTTAAATTTAGACAAATAATTTTAAATCCTTTTTAAATATTTGTCATTTTTTAATTAGACAAATTCAAATCATAAGCGAATGATTCATTTTGAAAACTTATAAATCTAAGTATTCCAAAATAAAGACAGAAATTTCTTTTCTATACTTTTATATTAATCAGTTACTTCAACGAAATACCACTTAATATAATAAAAATATAAAAATAAATTAACATTTATTGTTTTAAACAATGAAGTTTCTTTATAAAATTTTAAATATATATACAACGAAATTAAATATATCGTATAATTAAATGTATCGTATATTAAATATATCGTAAAAATATATCGTAAATACGAAAATATATTTTCTTTAAGCAAAGTTATCAAATTATACGTATAGGGGCTATATTCATATCAAAGAATTCAATAACATCTTTCAGACATTGAAAATTGAAAAATATTTCATGAATTTCAAATGTCTGATAAAGTCAATGTAATATCTTTATATTAATATATTGACAACAATGTCTTCAGGATATTTGAATACACTATATACATACTATGGAAACTATACACATACTATAGAAACTACTAGATTACCTTCTTAAATATTCTTTCAATTTCAGAATACCAAAACATGAAAATATAGTTCAACAAAAATATTTATTTTATATTTCTTTTCTAACCGAAGAAACAATTCACCCCAAATATCTAGTAAAATGTGTGTTTTATTTTGCATGATTGAATTTATTAGAGTGTTAAATTAATAATACTATGTATTGAATTACATTCAGTTAATATGTTCTGAGGGGGCAGAGAAAAGAATTTTGCTATACTGTAAGTTTCGCTTTATTAATTAGGTACAAGAAGAAGACATTTAAAGAAAGTAAGGAATAATTATTTTTACCATCGTTGTATTATGTTCACGAATACTTTAGCTATTAAACATAGTATGCGCTCATATGGTTAAAGATAGAGTATGAAATATCAGAATTGAATTTAATAAATTAATATTTCTAACAAAATTACATGACAATGCGTAAAACAGTCTTTATTAGTTTATTGTATTTTTAAGTAAAGCTTGCGAATTTAGCATGATTTAAAAATTTAGTCACTTTAATTTTTAAATAATTTGAAAATATAAAATCACAATAAATAATCAAACAAATATCTTTCCTTATTAATTAAACAAAAACAAATCAGAATGACATTTAAATATTTTACGTTATATGACAATTTCAAGCAAATATTAAATTCTCCAAGAATCCAGTGTCCATATTTGATTATAAAATCGTCCTTATGAGGTTTTTTTCAATCCATCTTTTTAGATCTAGTAATAACTTTCTGATAATAACAACACAAATTTTTTATTTTGTGAAAAATAACAATTTGCATTATGAATTAAATATTCCAATGAAACTTTTGAGATAGTGATTTACTTACACAAATACAAATTGAGAATGCATTTATATTGATACGAAAATTTGTAGAAATTAAATAGTTGTATATTTTTAATTAATATGACTTTTTTTAAATATTTATTAAATTGTTCAATGTTATTGATGAACAGTTACAAATGCTTTATTTTCGTTATGGCCATGTAAATATTTGTGATTGAACTGATGAACTTTTTAAAAATTGTTTGAAGCTTGAAACTGAATGATTATTAAAAAGCCAATAGATTACCAGAAAATTTAAAAACTATAAACTTTACTTAGTTTTTTACGCATAATAGACATTTATAAAGCTATCGAATCTATTTTCTTTTCGTGTAGTTTATTTGATGTTTACTGTATGTGATTCAACAAATTCCTTAATCAAAGTTTTCATGAAATGTTCAATCAGTTCAATATCATAATATGATCTATATTAGAAAATTATTTTTGTCAGTGTATGGACTGAATAAGTACTTTTTTATTTTTTCAACTTATAGATTTTTTTCATTGATTAAAATATGAAGGTTTTCAAGAATTGCTGAGCAGTGAAGTTTTAAAATAAAGGCAAAATGTCTTCTTCTAGAAAGTATCAAATATTTATTTGTAATTAAAATGAATCTTGTTGTAAACATAATAAAAGCTAATGTTTCATTTCGAATATATTAAAAAAAAAACTAACAATTTCTTTGTATAATGATTATAAACTAAAAAAGAATATAAAATAGGAAGTATAACTAGAGATAAAACTTTTTCGCCTTTAAGATTTCCTATCGTTTGTTTTATATATTAAGTTATTTCTGTAAACAGGGGTCTGTGAGGAAAAATGTTCAGATTTATTTATGTAGTATACCAGGTTTTAATATCGAATTACTTCCTTGGATATCGAGAAAATAACGAAATGCGAAAATTTAAATATAATCTTTCAAATGTTACTTAGAGAAATGTTTCAAAAGATTAAAAAATGAAAAATCACTAAATCAGTTACAAAATCTCAAAATTCTTGAAATCTGGATATATTACAAATAAAAGCAAGTTGCATCAAACGACAATATGCAAAAAGAATGGTGCTGATAACATTTTTACGTAAAGACGACATACTTAAAAATAGCTGTTTAGAAAGGAACCTCTATTCAATGAGCGACGGAATATTAAACAATTTCGAGGTAGCAAATTGTAAAAACTGAGTTCGAGGGAGATATTTTCCAGCAGAATTGTAATATTATAGAGCCATAGGCCTAGTAGAAGCAGATCAACGTTAGTCTGACATTACAAGATGACTAAATGACGACCTTCAATGATGAGTTGTTTGTGGTGCGAGTCTCTCTAACTATTGGTGCAGCTTCTAGAAGACTTCGCGATGCTTAACCAAGAGTTATCCTTCTTCAAGCTCACCGTTTCTTACGACTTACAGCACTTCACGCAAGACTGGCACTCCAACTCGTTTCAGATTCGTGATCATTTCTGTTACAGAAAAGACAGTGTCACCTACGATGTTATGTAGAAGGCTGCATGAAGGGGACTTGTAGATGAGTCCGATCTGTATTGTAAGTCTTACTTACCTCCTGTCACAGAAGGAGAGTTTGCATTGGGCAAAATGGATTGAAATCAGTGAAATTGGAAGAAAGTGGATTGAATATAGGTGAAGGTCTGTCTATTCACTGATGAGTCCCACTTTACATTACCGAAGGATTCTTATGCACTCAATTCATACCGAGGGATACAGTGAAGTGAGTGCTTCTTTATTCAAGGAAAGAAGCACTCACTTCATATCTCGCCTAACATACGGAAAGGGGACATATATGCAAGAGGTATCGTTTTGTAAGGAGAGGAAAATCATTAGGTCAGCGAAAAACCTTCATCTGTTGCGGCAGGGAACTCCTCGTCGCTCAAAAGTGCATTACACGACCTACTGAATCTTATTATTCCTTCGTAAGCTGCCGCAATTAGGAATACCTTTGTTTCAAGTATATAATGCCCGCCATCACACGGCACAATGCGTTTACTAGTTTCTCGAAGAAACTATAGTGCATGGAATGGCCATAACACTTTCATACTTAAATCCCATTGAGCATGTGGGTTACTCTTTCGGGAGCCGTGTTACTGGCCTCCAACTCTCTCCAATTATACATGGATTTAGAATTGTTTTATGTAATCAATAGGAATTGATACCCATGTACTAATTGACAACATATAACAGCTTGAGATATCGTGCTGTACGACCTGTATAGCTATTCTAGGTGAACACAATCAATTATAGAGAAATTTCATATTTAATATACATGTCAAAATGTAGGACACTTAATATTCCTGTTAACATCGTAAAATAAATATATAAGAAACTGTTACACAAAATTATGTATTTGCAAAGCACAGACGTCGTATACCACTTCACCCAAGTTTCAGTTTGATGATTAGCTTTTTGGAAACCGGATTAGAAATATATTTATTTCAAAAAATATAGATTTTCAAAGTAGGTTTACAACTATTCTAATATTACCCTGTAATACAATAATGAAATAACATTCCGAATACCCTGTATGAGAATGCAGAATGCTTCACTTTCGGTCATATAACTCAGCACTCTTGAGAGAGAGGATAATGAAATTATTTATGTACATAGGAGGAAATCATACAAAACGACAATAATAGTTACATGTGATATAAACAGTACAGCGTAAGATTCAACGTGAAAGAAGTCTGAAATGGAGCTTAAATTAACAAAGGGAAAAATGGTTAGTGAGAGAAAATCTCCTACTCTTCAGGAAAGCTATATATTTCTCCTCAAAACTGTCTCGCCT
>BPLR01008390.1:0-93746 GCA_021605095.1 Caerostris extrusa | reverse complement strand
TAGAAAATCAGTATGAATTAATGTTAATGTGTGTGTGTTCCATATTTATTCAATGCATTTACATTTTAAATATACTTTTACGGAAATTTAAAAAAAAAAAAAAAATCAAAACAAAAAATAAACTCTATTGACGTGTTTTCTAAAAAGTGCACCAAGATAATAATAAAGTATTGTAAATCGTTCTTCTTCCTACACACCGGCGGTGAGAGCCCCCATTTATGCTCAGAGAAATGGCCAGTAGGCTCGCGACTCTCACCCGAGAGGAAGTACTGCTGAATCTGCGCACATGCTAAGAAACGCTTATACTCTCTCTTCATCCTTATATTTCAAAAATACATATTTAAAAATAAATAATTATTTTTTTGATATTCTTTTTTCACCGGCGCAACAGCCCCATGGTGGATCAGGGGCTTATACCGCCTGCCAGTAGGCAGATTTCGAGACAGGAGTTTTCTATTTTACGGGGTAGGGTTATCAATCCTGCGCCCAACGTGTCATAGGTGCATATTAGACTGGGACCTTACGAGCGAACGGGATTCCGAACCACTACAAACATCCGCGGCTTAATGACCAGTTGCGCTAGCAGTCGGGCCTGGTACCAGGCTACAGGTTCGAAACCCGGCGGTGACATGATGTGTTTGTTATTGGCTCAGAATCCACGTTAAACTGTACGTCCCAGTCTAATTAACCCAAAGGTGCATAAAAAATGACCGGTTAACCTGAAACCTGTGATGGCAATTGAGCGTCGAGCGCCAGTCACTGGTCATCGCCTCCTTTTTCAATATTACATTCACTACATTGAATCAACCTTTGAATTTCACATAATGACTTGGACTTTATTTATTTTTTAACCAAATCATATTAATTTTAAAAATATAGAAAATACAATGAGCCGTTTGGCCATTTTTGATTGGAAACATTTCTAATACCTTTTGCAGATAAAATTAAAAACCGTAAACATGCTTAAAAATCTTCATCTCGTTGATACTTTTTTGCAAACATCATTTCACAAAATATCAATCTTTCTGAAATTTTAATGAATCTTTTGTTTCTTTCAATTTTTTTGGAAATGTTAATCTATCGATGGCTAAAAATTCCCGACGAAATCTCTTTTCAATTGTTAATCAAGTCTCTCAAATATTTACTTTGCTTCCAAGATTTTTTGCAAAATTTAAATTTAATTTAATAAAGTGCTCACGCACTTAGCTGAGGGAGCTTCTTGATAGGAAAGAAATTTAATTTAATTTAATAAGAAGGCGATTTTCATTTTTAACTAGCTCTCTTCCGAGTGGCATCTTAAATAAACACTTAAGTAAATACTGATACAGAATATCAACTGGTATGCAGACATCTCAACGGAGGAAGCTATCATCAATGGAGTCTGCCAACTAACTAGACTTAATAATGTTTTTATAAAATTTAATTTTTTTAAACTTATATATCATGTAAAATCTAATAGAAAATTTAATAAACGTTTCAAAGAAATATAATTTATTTCATATATACTATGTAAATAGAATAGAGGAGATTATATTATTTTTCTTTGTTTTCATTAAGAGAATTTGATTTTCGAAAAGGAATTTGAAAAATAAATTTTGATATTTTTTATTGATAACGTATATATATAAGGGTATATATATATATACATATGTATATAAAGGGTATATATATATATATATATATATATATGTGTTCTCATTAAAAACTCTGTATTACCCCTTTTTTCAATTCCTTCTATTAGCTCACACTCTCCCTATATATATATCTTGTTCAAATTTTCAATCGTTCATAAAATACTTTTATTCATCCACTCACGTTCAAGTACATTTTTTGAACTTGTAGCGGATGACACTGGATGTTAATACAGTTTTTCAAATAATAATTCATTAATTAAATTTAATTAATTAATTTTAGTTATTTTTAGATTTAAGTTGCATATATATCTACCAATAGATGGCGCCAGATAAACTTAAAAAAGAATGAAAATTATTTATAAAGGATTTCTGCAATATAGTGAGAAAAAGTAGGTATTTATATATATATATATTTCATATTACTTGTTTTATAAAAAATACCTATGTATAGGTTTAAAATTAATTTCTAAAAATATATGTTTGGAAATGGGGGCCTGGCCCGAGTGATTGAGCTCGGTGCTACAAGTTTCGGGTTCGAGTCCTGCTTACCAAGGATGTTTGTAGTAGTTCGGAATCGACTCTAAACCATAGTACCCGATCTAATATGATTGTAGAGAGTTGGGCTTAGGCCTAAGCTCTACCCCGTAGAAAGAAAGCATTTCCTGTTTCGGAATCAGCTAGTAGGCAGACGCCCTTGGGCCCATCATGAGACTGTTGCGCTATTGAAATGTTAGAAAATTCTTAAAATATAAATTTAATTAATTTCTTATTTTAAATTGTGCGTCTTATTAATCTTCTTAAACACATTTTAATTACAATAATATTTAGAGATATTAGGGAAATATACACTTATATATTAAAAATATATAATGAGTAATAATAGTTCATATCAATTGCTGATATAACTAGTAAAATTCACTCATATGAGGACATGGGTTTGAATATCTAATGAAGGGCTCATATTATTGTAGCTCATCTGCCTATACACAGTGAAGGATCAGAAATAAACCATTAGATCAACAATTTATTTCATTGAATCTAAGGATGAAAAAGCTCATTGTTGATGTTTTTGATGTAGTTGCAGTGCAATTATAAAATAATTCATGTGTTATATAACTTTTTACAGTATGATAAGACATCTAACAGGTATTCAGAAAATTAAATCATAAGTATATATACACTCATGTCCATAAATTAAGGATAATTCAGAATCACACAGAAATTGAACTCTAAAATAAAAATTTCATCTGTAGAATTATCACACACGTCTTGAAGAAAAAGAATATGCAAATTACAGGAAACCACCAGATGACGGGATAGTACGTCACAATGACGAGAGTGTAAGAGAGGGGCTATATAAATAATGGTGGCAAAGAAGTAAAATTGTTCACAAGCGCTTTAAAAGTCTTTTTCAGTGCAATAACCGCATAGTTATGGCACAAAGGAAGCATTTGGATGATTTTTACGTGGTAGAATTATCGGACGACTGGAATGTGGACGTACCCAGCTGGAAGTATCCGAGAACTTGGAATCGCCCAGAGTGTCATCTCCAGGCTTTGGCAACGATTCCAAGATGATGGAAATGTGAGTAGATGTTACAGCACAGGTCGCCCCCGAGTTACAACGCCGAATGAGGACCGGTATTTAGCAGTTACTGCCAAAAGAAACAGACGGAGCACAGCATCAGACCTGTCTCGTCAGCTCTCTTCAGCTACCGGTACGACGTTTCAAGGCAAACCGTGTACAAACGCTTAGGCGCATTGGTCTATATGCTCGTAGGCCTGTCAGATGTGTTCCACTTACCGCAACTCACTGTCGCCTGCGATTAACCTGGAGTAGAGAGCATGTATTGTGGACACCGTAACAGTGGTCTGGTGTGTTTTCCGACGAGTCCAGGTTTAGTTTGCGATCTGATTCTCGCCGGACTTTCATATGAAGAGCGCCAGTTACCCGTTACCACCAAGAGAACACCATTGAACGACACCGTTACGGTGGTGCAGGATGGCTCGTTTGGGGAGGAATTATTCTTGGTTCCAGAACTGACCTGCATGTTCAGAGTGTAACGATGACAGGCCACATCTATCGGGATGTCATTCTGGAACAACATGTACGTTTGTTTCGGGGCGCCATGGGTGCTGAATTTCTGTTTATGGATGACAACGACCGTCCTCACCGTGCAAACATTGTAGACGAATGCCTTCAATTGGGGGATATCACCCGTATGGATTGGCCAGCATACTCACCGGACTTGAATCAATAGAGCATGTGTGGATATGCTTGGCCGGCGAATTGCAGCCCATCAACCCCTCCCACCTGTCAACCGGAACTTCGGAGGGCATTGCTTGATGAGTGGTGTAATATTCCCCAAGATCAGATTGATAATTTGATACTCAGCATGCCTAGGCGTTGTAAGGCCTGTATTGCATCGTCCGGGAGACATACTCCATATTAACCATCATACTAACCATGTTATACTGTTTTTTGTAAATAGGTTCTTTTTGAAATTTGCTCCAGGGAGTAAAAAATCGCAATTTTTATTGATTATGCCAAACATATAGCATCTTTTTTGCTCTTTACCTTTTGTTTAATAAATAGACTTTGCAAATAAGTCAAATTTGTTTTGCTTCTGTCTCTTTTTTGCCTGAACTTCATTATCCTTAATTTATGGACATGAGTGTGTATATATATGGAGCCTGATGGCCGAGTGACTAGCGCTCTGGCGCTCAATGTTTCTGGTTCGTTCGGTGCCATGAACGTTTCTAATGTTTCGGAATCCACTTTAAACCGACCTGGTAGGTCTGGCCTAATATGGCTGTAGAGCATAAGGCGTAGGGCTGACTACCTCGTAAAATCAAAACATCTCTCGTCTCGAAATTTGCCAGTAGGCAGACAGACTTGATCCATCAAGGGGCTGTTGCGCCACTGATGATGATATATATATATATATATATATATATCAATTCTATATATATATGTATCAATTCTATATATATATATATCAATTCTGTTTCAGAAAATCAACAAAAAGGAGAAATAGTTACATATAGAAATAAATTATTTTATTAAATCTTATTATTATCTATTATTAATTATTATCTCCTATAGAAAAAAAAAATAATCTTTTAAAAAATGTTCTCCAAGCCATTTTTCGAAACTAAATCAACATACGAAAAGTTTAAAATAATGTAAATAATCGACAACTTATAAAGATGACAGATCTCTCAAAAGTAGATAGATTATACTGATGATGTGATAAAAGAAACATTTTAATAAAGTTACAGTTTTAAAATGCCACATTGACCCTTGACATATGACGAGGGCTTTACCAGACGCTTTAAGATAATATTCTATCGCTGAAATTAAAAAAAAAAAAAAAAAGGGTTTTGCTTAGATTCAGCGACCTTTAATTAACTTTTCATTATCTTAAGTTACTGATAAAATAATTTATAAAAATGCTTCCAAGATAAACAGAACGTAATTTTTTTCCTCTATGCTATTGATCTCACATCTCTCAGCACGAGACGTTACAGCCATTTTGTGAATGAAAAAAAAAAAAGAACACTTTTGGTGAAAATGTAATTAAGTGATAAGGGTAGCAAATCAGCCACAAGTTCAGAGAACTGTTGAAATGTCCAAGTTGATAAGCTAATCCCTTTATGAGATAAGTACGTTAGAAGTAGGAAAGACAACTAATAGATAAGAGTCACAAATATTTAAACTAATTTTGAATCATTGGGTGCATAATACCTTAAATTTCCTTTTAAATGCATGGTGAGATTTTTTAAAGTAAATTGTGTATTTAATTTATCATATTTTAATTCTAAATAAATAAATATGACGAAGTCAATTTAAAATTTTTAATGGTACACATATAAGTATGTTATATTTAAATATATAAATTTAAAATATCGTTTTAGGGAGCTGGGTTTCCGTGTCACTTTCAATTACTCACTGTATTTTTTTAAAACTTCTTTCACGAGTTTTTTTATAATAATATAAATTTGCAAACTAATTGAATAATTATTAAATAATTTAGTAAAAAATAAATAATACAGAATAAGAATAAAAGTAAAATTGTTTTAAAAGATCTTCTGGTGAAAGCAAAGGCAATTTTATTTCAGATTGAAAACGAGATTTTTTTAGAACAAAAAATCGTTTGAAATTCGTTAACTTTTTTTTTTATTTTTTACGATTGATGTTGTTCGTTTTGTTCTCACATTAAATTCTACAGTTTTTGGTAACTTGTATATCGGTCCTGCCGATTATGTAGATATTTTATATCATATTTTAAGAACATTTTCCCATTTAAAAAATTAACAACAAAAATAATCATTTTAGTTTAAATTTAATTTTGGTACTTACGTATTAACGGTACCTTGGCGACAGACTTGACGGTTTTTAAAGTGTCGCCAATCTTTATTATTTGGAATAAAAATATTTTGAAAGCGTTTTGATTTTAAATGAAGTGCTTCATATATATTTTATTATTTGGAACAAAAATTTTAAGTGTAGATTGGCGCCAAATCTATAGCTGCGGTTGGCGCGTGTGCTCTTTTTATTATTAAAATATTTCGCTCTTGGAAAAATAAAATTGCATCGTGCTCCGTTTCTGGCAAATCCCAAATACGCATTTTCGTATCACAACAATATGGCGTCAAAACTCAGCAAATCTACAGCCGTTAGATTGCCGCCACTTAAAAAGCGCCAAATCTGCAGGGGTCACTGTATTGGCGCCACTGAAAAAGCGCCAAATCTGCAGGTTCCATTGGCGACACTTAAAAACGCCAAGTCTGTCGCCAAGGTACCGTTAGTACGTAAGTACCTTAATTTTTAAATAGTTTTTGTTTAATTAGTTTTGTTTCAAACTACTTTTTTAATTTATATATTTTTTATTAATTAGTTTTTAGTTTATTGTTTATGATTATTATTTATTATTAATTAGTTTTTAGTTTACTGTTTATTATTATAAATTATTTTACATTGGGAACTGTCTTTCTTGTAGTAATCCATGCAGTGGCGTAGTAACTACATCATCTGAGGCCCGTGGCATTTGAATGGAATGACAATGAAAAATATCATCATTGTTTTTTTCTTTTTAATTAAGTACTACCTAAAGGTGTCTAGATTTGCAATGTCGATTTTCGATCACAAATCATTTAACTTTATCATTTAGTATTTTAAAGAAGCCTTATCAGTAATGTATGAAGAAGATGTAATTTGCCAAAGACAATTTCAATCACTTCACTTTAGTTTTGATTATGTATATCGCTAGTAAAGAGCTGTGGTGGCTTTGGATTAGTGTTGGTGGGGACTGCAATACTATCACTTTCAGTTCGACTAATGTCTTCATTTCCTCCGCACTTTTAGTTTATTTCTTCCTCATTCTTTGACTTATTTTAGGCAACTTTTAATTTTTTGCTTCAAACTGCATCTTTCCTTTTGTTTTTCACTGCCACTAACATATTTTCTATTACTAGACATGTTATTATCTAATTTCCACAATCAATTAATCAACTTTACGACTAATCGCGGATCTATCAAACAATAAATAATATTATAGTGACGAATGGAGAATCCGCAAAACAAGAGATTTTCGCAATTTCTGGAAGTCTCTGACATATCAGCGAGAATTCCCCTTTTAATTTTTTAAGTATCTATTCAAGAATCATAGGAATTCCTATCAAGTGAATTAAAAAGTCCCAGTAACACATTGGGGGTAGAGTGAATTCCCATTTTTTATTTTGTAAATACTTATTCATGAAACAGAAGTTGAGGATATACCAGAACAAAGTATTTCGTCCTACTAGCAACTACAAAATTAAATTCACGCACTGAACATCAATTTAATTGAATATTCTTAAGCACATTTATAAATGCTAGGCTGTACTGAGTACTGCCAGTTATAATAAACACCAGGGAAAATTCGAGAGCAGCACTGGGTCGCCACTTTGCTGTTAGGCTAGAACTCAACATACGCCCAAAACCTGAAAATCCGAAACCGAACTCCAACGAAAACCGTGCTCAACCGACGAGGTCTCAACTGACTCTTGAGTATTGTTTGATTTCTAACTATAAGAGTTTCTCCCATACACACTAATGTTTTTATTATTACAGATGCAATCTTATTTTATATATTGTTTGATTTTAAAATTTATATTATTTTATAAATTGATACGTATTGATCTGTGTAGGATTACAGAACCATTGAAAGCCAGATTAAGAGATTTTACTGTAATTGTCTCTCATTACCAGCTATTTTCACGTAGGGAGAAACCTCGGAAACTTCCAACTGTGGATTCAAGCTTCAAAAAATCTTCTTTCAATTGATCCGAGATAGTTTTTTATAAGCCTTAGTACTGAGAAAAGTCTCTTAAAATTTATTTAGTTTACTGCTAAACAAAAATAACCGTCTTTGCTAGTGGTTGTGTTATTGAAGAATACAATTCAATTTCATCAACATTTAATTTTAACATTTATTTTCAGAATTTTGAAGAAATAAAAATTATTTTTATAAAAGAGTCGAGTCGGATTTTAAACCGATTCCTAAAAAAAGTGCTTAACTGCCGGCTCCGTCTCTGACTCTAAGTATTGTTTGATTTTCTAAGCTAAAATAATTGCATTAACACTTTTGTTTCATTATTAAAGATGTGATCTTATTTTACATATTGTTTGGTTTTAAATTATATTTTTATGAATTTTAAAAAAAAAAAAAAATTCTAATACATGGGCTCAAAAATTATTTATAAAATATTCATTTGTTTTCCTGAAAATACTTTTTTATATTGAATGGATTTCTTTTTTTTTGGGGGAATGGATTAAACATTTTTAACATTATTACTCGATCACTAAAAGTCACGTTTCTTTATCTTTAAAATAAAAATACCACACTTTATTTAACAAAATTACAAATTTATACTCGTTAATTAACAGAAAAAAAGCCTACTTACTCCTAGAATAAAAAAAAATATATTTTTTTTTACAGTTGAATAACATATTATTTTTAATTATATAGCATTTTAATTTTAATTTATTTTATCAGCTTTTAATTGTATAAAAAAAAGAAAATGTCAGCCATTTTTCACTTTTAAAATTAACATGATTATATAATAAAAATGTCATTAGAATCATTAGAGAGAAAATAAATTTGTTAAGCAATATTTACAAAAAGAAATGTAGGGACTGGTTAAAATTATACACGAAATTTATTAACAATCAACGAAAGGAAAAAACAATTATTAAAATCCATTCAAACATATTTTCAAAAGTATTACAGTGAAGTATTTACAATCGTGACACAGAACCCTAATGGTATGGAAGTTTAAAATAAATAAATCAAGTGGAAACATTTAAAGCTAAAAAAAAATTTTTTAATGTTTTAATACATAATGATGTTTATAAAATTAAAATACACATTTTTAGTTAAAAATGCACAATTAATTAAGTAAACATATGTAAATAATTAAAAACACACACAATAATTAAAAAATAATATGAACAAAAAATATTCCAAACATTAATTTAAATATTCATAAAACAAATTTCAAATAATCAATAAATGTTGATCCCTGTTTGAAAATATAGAAAAATAAAAGGGGAAAAAAAAAAAAAAAGATTTTCAAGTTATCCATAAACAATTAGTCAAAATAGAAAACCATTCTAAAGACTTACTTTTATCTGTGGCTCCTCAAAACTCATCAGAAATAAAAATTAAGAGAGAGAGAGAGAGAAATGCTCTTTCAGAATCGATGAGCAAAAGTTATCCTGAGCAAAAGCAGCAGCACTAAAAATATGAAGCGCATCCCGCTGAAGAAGAACCCGTTATCTGCCCACTTTCAACTCGCATCTGTGAAGTAGTACTACGCTCATTTTCCTTCTTCTCTCAAAATGGCCACGTGCTTTACGCCGAGGTCACGTGAGTTTCTCTCCTCCGTTGCCGCGCAGCTGCTCTCACGCATTTTCTCTGCTTGACAGATACACAGTTAAGGGCTGCCACAATTTGAGCGGAATCGCTCAGAAAAATGCTCGCCAAATGCTTTTTCAACACAACATGTATAAATTAGGCAATGACTGATTGCTGAAATATTTTAGCTGTTTGATGTGTAATCCTATTTGTTGATAAATTGCATATTTTAAATGCTAAATATGAAATAGCAATAAATGCATATTTAAGATTAAATTTTTTTATAAATGCGAAATATTAATAAAGCAATAAGAGTTCAAAAAATACGCATGAAATTCAGGAATGATAATCACTAAAAAAAAAGAAAAAATGTCAAAACTATTAAATTACTCATGTTTTACAGATCAAAATTATCTGATTTAGGAAATGCTTGAAATATTTTCCGCGTCACTGACTACCGTTGTTGCTTAATGATGAAAACTTTTTTTTTTTTTTTTTTTTTGTGGGAATTAATTATTAAATTTGTTTATATTTTGAAATTTATTTTTGTCAATTACTTTACAGTATATTTTTATTTTTACAAAAATAGTTTATTATGAAACAACACGGCATTAGGTCAGCCAATTGCTTAAAATAAATAAAATAAGATTTTTTTTTTTTTTTTTTTTTTTTTACAATAAGCATTAGATTATTTTCTTAACAAAACTTAATCATAAAATTTCATTACTTTAAATATTTTTCCCTAAATAATGTTATGAAGCTAAATATGAATAAAATAATTTTTAACTGAATATAAATAATAAAAATCGAAACAACTTTTTATTAAACAAAACTTCATACAAAAATTTCTCATTAAACAGAAAATAAGTTTTGCTAAAAATCATAGACATCAGCAAAATAACTTAAAGAAAAATTTAATTAGAAAATGTCAACAAACAATATTAACTTTTTACTCATGCTATAATTTAATTTTTTTAACATAAAATAAAAAATTCTTAAAATATAGTTTGCTAAAACGTATTCGACTTTATTTTGTTGACAGAATTTTTTAAAAATAAAATAAAGAAATAAAAAGTTTTGACAGTTTTTATGAAAATGTTGTAGAATAAATAAGTTTATGCACTTTTTACTCATAAAAATATATGGGTATTCTTTTGAGGAGGTGGGTGTTTTTGGTGTCCTTGACCACTTTCAATTTTGGACATTTTCACTAACATCTGTAATGTTTTTTTTATTTTTTTCACGAGCTTTTTATAAAATATAGAATTCTCCATATACTTTTTATTTTTTATGATTGATGTTATGCATTTTGTTCCTTATATTAAATTCTATATTTAGTATCGTAAACTAAATCTTTTTTCTTGAAAATGTGTTAATTTTTCTAGAGTTTTACGAGATTACTTTTGAAATGTATTCTACCTTGACAAAAAAACCTTTTTATATTTTTCTTTTTTACATCATACCCATAATTTTATGAAATCGGTCATCCTGATTATTAATGTGCTTACTTTCTTCTTCTTCTTTTCTTTTGTGTGTGTGTAAATTGGTGCACGTATTTATGATTCTGCCAATCACATATTATCATAATATATTTAAAATTAAATAGAATACGAACGCTTTCAGAAATGTATTACAGAAAAAGTCACATAATATTTAAAGTATTACTCGGTTTTTTCTACCAATCTTTGATTTAATTTTTTTAAAAGAAATGATTGTATAAAATTTCTAATTGTGACATAAAGGGAAATGCGCAGAAAATAAATAATGAATAAACTTAATTATCTTAAATGTTACTTAGTTTTTAAATACATCACATCACTGCAATAACTGTCATTCATAGAGGGTGGAGGTAAGATACTTGCTATCCTGGAGTTTTATGGTTTGAATTCTTTTTTATATTCACTGCCTTCTTCCATATGAAATTTTTTATTTTCTACATCCCATCATTTTGAACTTAATTATGAACATATGATTAAAATATATTTAAAATATATGTTTATGCATTTTAAATATATGATTACGCCCGACTCGGGGCTTAGTGGCAACTTGCGCCGCTGGTGAACATTAGGCTGAGGTTCAATCCGCTGGGCTTTGTTGTAGACTGCTTTTTAAAAAAAAAAAGGATATTCGATGGGCATCTTGTCTTGTTAATCAGACTACTTGGTGGAAGTTTTCCGGTGTTCTCTCACACGATATTCCTAATTTTAATTCATAATTTTTAGGTTCCCTAAAAGTCCTCCTGGAAGACATTGTCCTCCTATTTCAGTGACACGGGAGACTTTTTTTCAGACTTATCTACGGGTGCTCCATCACAACAGAGATGCTGGCCACTTTTCTCTCCTTCCATGCGAACATGTATTCTTCACATGAACTTGGTCTAGATGTTGCTGTTTTAATCAAGTCGGATAAGAAAAGAATTATGTATGTGATTATATGGAATATGCTTAAATGGAGAAGAGGAAACGTTGGATCTCGAACATGTTTGAAGTCCGCAAAGCAAAGCGGAAGCAAAGTTTTATGTATTTATGCCAGAATGAGATCACTAAATCCGTACGGCAGAAAATCATTTCGCTTGGCTTGCATAAATTTTCAAATCGTACATATGCTGACCCGGTGGTGTTAAAAAACAATATCTCATTCTTGAAAGTGTGTGGTACCGTATAGATGTTTTTTTTGGTCCACTGATGAAAAGCTTATTGATCAGATCAAGTCCATAGAGAATGAAGTCCATGACCCGAATTTCATGAAGAAGGAAAAGATTATAATGCATTCATCCTCAGTGTCCCGTGTTTGCTGACATCCTATGATAATACTCATGGAAGAGGAGGCAGCTTCAGTTGTGATGGAGCACCTCGGTAGAAGTCTGACTTTGCACCGCTGAAGAAGGAGGGCGAGTGTCATTCGGAAGGATTTTTAGGGGGAGGGGGACTATTCTGCATTTACGCAGATCGTATAGAAAAAACACTCAGGGTAGTCCCGACTAAAGAGGCAAGATGCTGAAACATCCCAAACGCCATTGAGTCTCGTCATTTTTTGAAACAGTGTCTACAACAAAGCAGCGGGAGGATTGAACTTCCTCCCTAACGCTTTCACTAGCGGCGCTTGCACGACACTGCACTAAGCCACGCAGTCCAGCGAGCAAATATAGATGTAATATACATGTCCTACTTCCTCGCTAATACA
The DNA here is from genome assembly GCA_021605095.1 of Caerostris extrusa. Taxonomy (NCBI): domain Eukaryota; kingdom Metazoa; phylum Arthropoda; class Arachnida; order Araneae; family Araneidae; genus Caerostris; species Caerostris extrusa. Next base: position 81,029 of record BPLR01008390.1, on the reverse strand, counting down.
CATGTCTCGTGTTACAAGTCACACCCTCACGTTAATGCTGAATGGGCTTATTATGGTATCTACTGTTCTAGTATCGGATGCCTTAAAATGGCCGCATTTAAAAAGCAGTACAATGTAAAACTTTCTCCAAGTGGTGTCATGTTAAAAAGCGTGTTTAACCACACAATGGTAGAGCTATTTATTTACTTTACCTATATGCTTTTACTTTTTACTTACTTACTTTTTTTACCTATATGTTTTTTTACTTACCTATATGTTTTTTTACTTTGACTCCTTGTTACCGAAGAAGGCTGACAACGTCTTCCTGGAGGACTTTTAGAGGAAAATTCCACACCATTTCGTATGAGTATGGGGAAAAACAGGAAAACTCCCACCACCTCAGTCCGACTCTCGAGACAAGAGGCTAGGCATCACTAAAGAAGCCATCCGAGCTTTCCTCGTGCTCTAAGCTTAGCCACCTGCTAACAGAAGCTGACCAGCGGAGGATAACTCCGCCCTAATTCTCAGCAGCGGCGCGCGTTGCCATGCCGAGCCACGAGTCGAACAAATATGGAGATGTAATATACATACCCTACTCTCGCTAATACATGCCCCGCGTTACAAGTCTACACCCTCGCTAACGCTGAATGGTTCACTGTTTGCTGTTTCATGAGCAGGAGAGTTAAAATGGCCGCATTTGAAAATAGCATTACAATGTAAAACTTTTTTCCAAGTAGGTCATGGCAACAACGTATGCGTAATCCTCCATATAAATTTATTTATTTTTATAAATAAATAAATTCTATGTAGGTTGTATGCGTCTTTTTAATTTAATTTGTTAACGTTTTTTTAATTTAGTATCTTTACAGATTTTTAATTTAAATCTATCCTTTTTGGACAACAATTATCTATTTAAAATACGCTTGGTTTGTACTTTTAGATGCATTGAATCTTTACTGGAGAAACTTGAGTATTTGGAAAATGAAACAGTCCGGCCACACTTCGAAACACATATTGAAAAGTTAAGTGCTGGTTCTTTCTTACGTCGCTCTCTTTCACTTCTGCGCTCTTTTTCAACAGTTGTGTAAAGTAACGAGCTGTAAAAAACACTATTTTTAAACAATTGCCATTAGCACCCCTCTTTTTCTTTCGAGAGAGAGTACCTCTCGTGACAAAACTGCAAAATGAGTCTGTCGACTCCCGTTTCGAAATATTGTTTCAGGACGCTTCTAAAAATATGGCGGCGAGACATTGCCGAAAGCAAAAACGATGCTCACCAGGGCAACATTCCTTGCACAATTTGCACGTTGAGAAAGAAAGGCTCGTTAAATATAGCGAAGTCGGGTACAATAATTTTTGGATTCGTCATCTCACCGTCCTGATGATTAGGAAGAAAATTAAGGATGTTTATTTTTAAAAGAAAGTTTTTATGGATGGTGATTAGTAAAGGGAAGCAGATTTGGTATTATTTAATTATCAACTTTCGCTTGCTTGTCTAGGACCTTATGGCTACCTTCCAGTTGTGTTAATTAAAATAGTGAAAAGCTGAAATCCGTCATCTTTTGAAACTTTTGTAAGAGAAATTTCTGAACATTTTTTGAACACACATTTAAAAAGCTTTCCAACAAATGCAAAGTGACAGGGCCTGAAATAGCCGAGTAGCTAGTGCTCTGGCGCTCCGTAACCCAAATTTCGGGTTCCGAGTGCACGGCGGTGCCATGAATGTTTGTAGCGGTTCCAAATCCAGTCTTTGTAAATCAGTCCCGGTATAACATGGTCGTACAGCGTATCGGGGGTAGTGCTACTCCACGTCCATAGCTTATCTTCCAAGCTACACGCACCTCCTGGGTAATACTAAGTGAGCAGCGTCCGGTGCGTGCGGTTGCCCTTAAGGCATCAAAGACAATTGCCTAAGTGTTTGCCAGTCACATCAGAACAAAAATGTTAGAGTGACATCGTGATTCTGTATATGATTACAGTATTTTTTTCCGAAATGCAGCTGGCAAATACTTAGATGCCAGTTGTTTCATTTTTATTACTGAGTCTTAATCTTTTTTATTATCTTTTGATGCCCAGCGATGCCGCACTACCCAGGCAGTGCGTGTGGCGTGAAGATAAGTTAAGGACGCGGACCAGCAGTACTCTCCCGCAAAAAGACAACGATCATGTTAGACCGGTACCTGTGGTTTTAAAGTGCGATACCGAACCACTACAAAGCATACATGGCACCTCTGGGATTTGAACCCGAAACCTGTGGTACAGAGGGCCAGACACTCGTCCATCAGGCCCCATGATTATAATAGTTCATTAATTAAAAAGCGAGGTTACCTTCCAAATCGTGAAAAGCCCTCGGGTTCTTCCCTTTTCCGCATTAATACACTTTCACCAAGATTACATCTTATTTATCAGGATCAAGGACCACATAACAGCACTGCGATTTTCGGTTGGTCTGTCAAAAGGAAATGAGAAAGTTGGCCTGTAATATATTGCTTTTATTAATCACTTTTGTTGAAATGAAACATTATAAAGAATTATATTAAAAATGAACTTAAACGAATTATAAGTGCATCCCTGTATTTTTGCCATTTTTTTCAAACTATGCTGTTTTTTCTTTGTACCGCGACGATCAAAATGATGATTAAATCCAGAGTATATAATGCACACTAGTTTTTATTCACATATTATTCACAATTTTTTTTAATATGTGAGACCCCTCCAAAAGACGTTCATTAAAAAGAATTATGAGGTACTTACGCCATTGCCAACGCCTTATGCTATTGGTCGATGCTAATCAAGTTGTGTTTTTGGACGAAAAATGTTTAGCAAGAAATGTTCGTTGCAGAAAATGTTTGAAATGTAAAAATTTTTTGCTGCAGAAAATGTTCAATCGTATTACCATTGTCATGCCACTGGCGGAATATTAAACAAGTTTTTTCGAACGAAAAATGTTTAGCAGAAAATGTTCGAAATGTAAAAAATATTCGTTGCAGAAAATATCGAAATGTAAAAAATGTTCGTTGCAGAAAATTTGAGAAATTCAAAATGTTTTTCGAAATATTCGAAATTTAAAAAATGTTTGTTGAATAAAATGTCGAATGATGTTGCCATTAGCTAATGTCAATCAAGTTTTAATTTCGGGACTAAAAATGCTTAGCAGAAAATGTTCAAAACGTAAAAATGTCCGTCGCAGAAACTGATGAAATGGAAAAATGTTTCGAACTGTAAAATCCGTTGCTGAAAATGTTCGAAATGTAAATATGTTCGAAAATGCTGTTGACATACCAGCATGCCATTGGCGAATGTTGTCAAAGTTTAGTTTGGGGCTAAAACTGTTTAGCAGAAAATGTTCAAAATGTAAAAAGGGTTGGAATTTTGTTAGTAAAGAAAAATGTTAATTCGAGCTATCAATCGTTGATATTAATACGCACGGAGATTACTACGAGATCCATCGATGGCATAGAATTAATACGCAGAAACCGAATTATCACTAAATCATCCGACAATCGACCTCAGCGATAAACATAACCAAACTCAATGGATAAAAAACACTGCTGACCTCCGCGCCGATCACCAATTCTGATCATCATTGTTTTCTTCTTCAGACAGTACTTTACTTCCTAGTGCCATATTCATGTTTCGTTTGCAGTGGGAGTGATTAGTTTTTCTTCGTGATTTGTTTATGATCGTAACTCCAAACGCACAACGCTGAAGTTATAGAAAGGGTGTGATATACAGTTGTCTTTTATCATGTTGAAAATAATATCGTTTCTGTATGTTAATTACAAATATTTGAAATTAGCAAAAAGTGAGTTAAAATTAATATTTAAGACGTTAACCAAAAATAGTCTACATTAAAAAGTGTTAATTTGTAACATAACATCATATTTTTAAGACTAATTATGTTTTTTTTTTTTTATTATTATTTTTTAAATTCTGAATTAAAGAATCTTCCAAATTACGGGGAAAACTCCACGGGGAAAATATAAACAAAAACCCAAGAACTGTACTCAACGTTGCAACTGAATCCTAAATCTGCTTCTTTTTGAAGTATCAACATGATGTAAGCACATTGCGTCAGAATCTCAATGACACCGATTGAACTATCTCTCTCTCTCTCTCTGGATTTATTTTCCTAAATTTGTTTGCCTATATTTTAATCGGAATTATCTGGTAATTCTTAAATCTCATTTCTGCTTTCTCTCTTAAATATAAATTTTACAATAAATTATTTAAAAGAAAGGATTTATTTTACACATAACTAACAGTCAAAAAGCAATAGACCAATGCAACTTAACTTTAAGCTCGAGATAGGAATTAGAGAATCGCTATGCGACAAGAAAATTAGTCAATTCATAACACGAAATCTTTTTTTAATAATAAGAAGAATTTTGAAATTCTTTGTTTCAATTTTCAATAATCATATATCTATGAAATAATTTCTTAATTAAGATACACTTGCCGGTAAGGTAAGCTTAAAAAACCTAGTTGATTCTTGGGTGTTAATTCTGGATTTGGGTTTAAAAAATCAAGAAAACGCTTGAACCCCAACTTTATCAACCAAAAGCTTAAACCCCCAAAGAAATTGCATGAAATACTCAAAAGTAAATGATTTTAAGTATTTTACTAAAATTTATGGGTATGAAGTCGCGTAAATGTGATGATATAAAGTAGTACGGGTGAACCATAGATGGTAGCTAAAAGTGGATTGCGAGTTGTTAAAGAGAGATTTTTTGTTGAACATCAGTTAGTCTCGTATTCCACTTATGTATCTTCTCCAGTGGTGCAACAGCCCCATGGTGGGCCAAGGCTGTCTGCCTGTTGGTAGATTTTGAGACAAGAGAGCCTTTATTTTTACAGGGTAGAGTTGTCAGTTCAACGCTCTACAGTTATATTATAAAAGGGACCTACAGCTTAAAGTGGATTCTGAACCACTACAAACATCCATGGCACCATCCAATGACAACATCCATCATCAAGGGACTCGAACCCGGCGGCACCAAGCGCTAGTCAATCGATCATCAGGTCTCAATAAATTTCTGACATAGAACTAGCGCTGACATAGACGCTAGCACCAAGTTATAGAGAGTGAGTCAGTCAAAAAGAAACCAATTGAAATCCAATTTTTTTTTTTTCAATTTCTCTCCATTGAAAATTTTTCTACTTTATTTATTTATTTTCAAAATTGACAATTTTGAAAATTATTTTTATCTAATTTCTGAAAAATAAATAAACACTCCGTATAAATCCGGGTCAACAGCATCGAATGCAGTAGGGCTTCCGAAACGTAGCCTGGAACACGATGTCAAAATTTGTTTGTCACACTTCCATGGTTAAGGCTGGGAATGTCTTTGGTCGGTGGTATACCATGTGCATATAATAGTTCAATTACAAAATTATCCCTGTTTCATTCTAAGGGACTGATATGTTCTCAAGGAATTTCGAAAAATTAACTCTACACCTCTTAATAGTACAAATTTAAAAAAATAGATGAAGCTTGGAAATTTTTTTTTAGTGCATTATAAATCTGTAAAAGCATTGCCTTTTTTTTTTTTTTAACATAGGTGGGGCTTGTATAACACGACCAGCCTATCGACAAGTGATGAATAGAAGATACTACTTTTCAAGATAGTCTTTAAGAAATTTAACTATTGTCCTGTCTTTGGGCGTAGTATGGGAAAAAAAACCCCGGCAAACTTCTACCAGGCGGCTTTAATACTTGCTGTCATAATCACGCAAATAACGACTCTAATTCTACCACTGACAACTTTAGCAGCTACACACATTACCACGGGGCAATGCGGCCTGATGGCCAATTGGTTAGCGCTCTTGCCTTTGACACCACAGGCTTCAGCTTCGAATCTGACAGTGGCATGGAAGTTTGTTAGTAGTTCCGGAATCCACGTTAAACTGTAGATCGTCTAATTAGCCCAAAGTGTACAAAAGTGACCGTAGGTGACAAGCCAAACCAAATCTACCACGGGGCAACGATTCACAAGTAGAAACTACCTCTTAAATACTACGGGTATTACATGAATACACATTCCACTAAAGAAAATGGTAGAAAGTACAGTAAATGAAATATATATATTTAAGATCCATTGATGTACCACAAAATAAACGATAATTTTTTATGATTGGTAAAAAGGATTAAACGTTTATAAAACGCTATTCATGTACCAAACATAGTGGGCTAAAGTTCGATTCGTGTTACAATTACTGCTTTTGGAAAACGAAACTAGTTAGGCGATAGTTATTGTGACAGTCAACGTTTTTTTCTTTTCCTTACGAATCAAAATCGAATCAACGAACGAATCACGAATTCACAGTTTTCACAGACCAATAGTTTTAACGAATCAAGTTTTTCTTCTGTATGACATCCGTCCCGTCCATAAATGTTTGTAGGTGGTTCGAAAATCCACGTTAAACTGTAGGTCCCGGTCTGTTTAGCCCTCGTGTGCAAAAGATGACAGTAAGAGCGACAAACTAAACCCGTATGACAAGCAAATATGGGACAAGTATCAGTCTACCTGAAAATCAATAAAATCTACTCTACTAGTCAGAGAAATGTTGTATATTGTGAGGGACTCCCTGATAAGAATAAAAAAGATTAACTGTTATACAAAGAACAACGATTTTCTCTCAGCAGGTTTTACCAATTTTTTACTTCTCTTTGTAAAAAAAAAAAAGGTAAGGAAAAAAAATAAATAGAAAATAGAAATAAATAGATTAACTTCTTTTTTTTCAACAGATTGTTACAAAAAGTATATTCCCTTATTAATAAATAGCATGTCAAGCAAATTCTTCTTATACGTATTTATTAGCACGTATAAGAAAGAATTTTTATCCTAATAGCTGTTAATAAATAGGCGATATAAAAAGCTGTTGGCGATAAAAAAAAAAATCTCAAAGAAACAAAACGTCTTCAAACCAACATATTGTTCCGACCCATTCGTATTAACTAACAAGGTCGATCGATCGATTTAAAAATTCGATTCCAAACTTAACAAGTTATAGATCGGTCTTTTATTTATTTTATTATTTTCTTTTTCTTTTCACTGTGTGAAGCACGGAATTGCGATAGACTTAACCGCAACCGCGAGATCAGCCCAGGAAACAGGAAAGAGAGGGGGAGCTGCAGGTATGGTTTTAATAAGAGCCCAGGAAGCGGAAGTCATGAATATGTTACAGATGCCAGGTAAACAAGAGATTTTTTTTTCATTTTGTGCATAGCACTCCCAGATTTATTTGTTGTTTTTCTGTTCCTTTTTTTTTTGTGATTATGCAAGCATATTTAGTGGGTGATTGTTGATTTTGGAAACAAATATTGAGTTACCTTATATGGGTATTGGATCTAATGCTGATAATTCTTTAGAGATAGTATTTATGGTTATTTACCGTTTGACTTTGTATGAATTAACGTACTCCAATATGATTTTCATTAAATTTTAAGGCTTATATCTTTAATTAAAGCATTGCAAAATAACTCAATCGTTGTTAATGTATTTATGCTTAGAATTTTATAATTGTCTCATTTCTTGAAATTATTGTGTTTGTATTCATATGATCTTGATTTAATGTATTATTGGACTACATTATTAGACAGAATTCATCATCATCATCGGCACAACAACCTTATTGTGGCAGATGACCGTCTGCCTATTGGCAGATTAAGAGACGAGAGATTTTTTTCTTTTTACGGGGTAGGGTTGTTAGCCCTACACTCAACAACCATATTAGACCGGGACATACGGCTTTAAGTGGATTCCGAACCACTACAAACGTCCATGGCATCACCGGGACTCGAACCTGAAAACATGTGGCGCTGAACGCCAGTGCGCTATTCACTCGACCATCAGTCCCATTAGACGGAATTACAATTCTAATTTTACATCCAGAACATACATTTTCTGGAAATATTTTAATAATTTCATTTAACTTTTGCTATATTTTTAAAAAAGAGGCCTAATGGCTCTGGCTCTCGGTGCCAGAGATTACGAGGTTCGGGTCCCGGTGGTGCAATGGAGACTTGTAGTGGTTCGGAATCCACTTTAAACCGTTGTTCCCGATCTAATATGATCTGAGTGTAGTGAGTAGTGTGCTGGCGTCCGTAGCATATCTTCAAACTACACGTGCCCCCTGGGAGTGCTAAATGAGTAACAGCGTTTGTCGGTGCAGCCCACACAACATGCCTTTTTCAAGCAACATGCCTTTTTCAAGCAACATGCCTTTTCAAGCAACATGCCTTTTTCAAGCAACATGCCTTCTCCATGCCTTCTTAGGCTGCTTGCAGGGAAATGGTCAATACGATCTGAACTTAATTAAAAAAACAAAACTTTAAAGCTTAGGTCCCGGTCTACTATAACTACTACTACACTACACCTCGCTATGACTTAGCTGAGTTGCCTCTTTTTGTCTCAGTTTGGATTGGGCTCTGTGACGCTCTGCGGTCATATGAGACCGGGACCTACGGCTTACAGTGGATTCGAACCACTACAACATCCATGGCACCACCGGGATTCGAACCTGAAACCTGTGATATCGATTGCCAGAGCACCTAGTCACTCGGTCATCAGGCACCCAATTCTAAACCACTCACAAACATCCATGGCACAGCCAGGATTCGAACCTGAAGCCTGTGGTACCGATGCTCAAAACACTAGCCAATTGGCCATCACGCCGCCACCGAAGAAGAAGAAATATGATAACTAATTAAAACAGCGAACATGATAAAAAGTAAATATTTAAATATTAAAATATTAAATGAGTGTTTTCTACTTTGATGCGGAATCATGAGAAGAGAATGCAGAATCAGAGATGAGATCTTTTGTCAATAACATGAAAATCTGGGAGCAGGATTTTGTCTATTTAAATTCTTGCTAGTCATCAGGCCAACTCGCAACCATCAGGCCAACTTTGTGGTACCTACCGCCAGAGAGCGAGTCACACAGCCATCATGCTCTCTTTTTTACCTAGCTCAACGCTCTTACAGTCATAGTAGACCGGTGCCTGATCGCCGAGTGGCTAGCGCTCTGGCGCTCGGTACCACAGACTTCGGGTTCGAGTCCCCGCGGGGCCATGGATGTTTGTAGTGGTTCGGAATCCACTTTAAACCGTAGTCCCAGTCTCATATGACAGTAGAGCGTTACAAAACCCAATCAGACTTCTTCTTACTCATATCATACCCAAACTGTAAACGGGCAACTCAGCTCTAGGCCCAGTGATGTGGTGTAGTAGTGGTGGTACCACAGGGTTCAAGTCCCAGTGGTGCCATGGATGGTTTTTCAGTGGTTCGGAATTCACTTTAAACCGTAGGTCCCGGTCTCATAGGACTGTAGAGTATTGGGCATAGGACTGACAGCACTACGCCTTAAAAAAAAACATTTCTTGTCTCAAAATCAGCCAGTAGGCAGACGGCCTTGGCCCAATATGGGGCTGTTGCGTAAATGATGATGATGAAAATATTTTTAAAAAGAAAAGCTTAAGCACAGAACATTCTGATTCATTTCTGTGCCTTACATAATCGTAAATGCAGAATTCCAAAAACCGCATCTTGCCAAAGAAGACCGCAAATGGGGAAAAAACAACTTAAGAAGCTCTGATTCCAAACCACCACTCCTCTTGTTTTCGTAACAAGCGACAAAAGGCACTTACCAAATTAACCGAAAAAGCCCTCGACTCGCCCATGACAGAAATCACCCTTGGATGTGTCAACGTAATTGTGTTGTTCTTTATGACAACCTCACCATGAGATAGAACTTTTTTTTCTCTTTTCTCCACTCTATCCAGATACAATTCATCCCTGGTGAAGCGAGAGAGCGGAATTTCCGGGATGACTGATATTTTAAGTGGTGGGGTTACTAATGCAGTCGTGCCATTGGTTTCCTTTGGGGAGGCCTCTCAATACCAGAAATGACGTCATCTTCTCTCGTTTCCCAGGAATCCCTTCTCGGGATTTATCTCTTTCAGAGATTCTTTCGTCGTTTTCGTTTTAGGCCTGGAATCTTTATCTGTGTGAATAGGAGCCGATCTGTCATATACGTTAATAATAATTTCATAAGCAGGAACTGTTTGTAGTACAAACGACTTAGATTTCAGTTTGTCTTGTAAAGATACTTTGCTTCTAGCTAGCAAGTTGTGTGTGTGTGTGTGGTGGGGCTAATTAAAAAAAAACGGAATACATGAAATTCAGAGCACTTGGTTAAAATTTAGTAAAAAAAGATTCGCAAATTAATGAAAAACGTAAGCATTAAACTTTCTGTATAGAGAATCTTCAAATATTTTGAAATAAATATAATTCAAAGAACTCTTTTGAATTCGAAGCTGTATATGCATACCGCTCCATCAAAAGAATACCGCTAACCAAAGAATATTCTTTTTAGTGTAAGATGGATATAAAAGAATTGTTCATTATTATTTGTTTGATGACATATAAACATTAACCGTTGAAATCAATGAGCAACTAAGGGATCAGGGCCTGAATGGCCGAGTGTCTAATGATGTGGCGCTGGGTGCCACAGGTTTCGGGTTCGAGTCCGGCGATGCTATGAAGGTTTGTAGTGGTTCGGAATCCACTTGACTCCGTAGGTCCCGGTCTCATATGACTGTAAAGAACGTCAAAGGAGCCAAGTCCAAGTATGGGTGCTCCATCACAACAGAAGCTGCCTCTTTCTCTCCATCCATAGTAGTTTAACATCTTGTCTCGTGAGTCGGATTGTTAGATGGAAGTTTTCCGGGTTTCCTCCCATACGATGCGCAAATGCGCTATAGTTCCCCCCTAAAAGCAATCTCTTAAGGCACTGCTCTCTTTATACAGTGTCACGGAGCCAAGTCAGATTTCTACCACCTATGGGTGTTCCATTCCAACAGAATTCCCCTCCCCCTTTCCCTCCTTCCCACGGGTTCTTGGCATAGAGACCCCAAGGGGTTCTTGGATGCGATCTAGATATTACTGTCCACCAAGTGAGATAAGGAAAAAAAGGTTTATTTATTTAAAATGAGATGTATTTAAAAAAAAATTGTAAACTATTTGGTTTTGGAAAAGAAATTTGCTATATAAATTAAAGTTTGTGAAAAAATACACCCCCCTTTTTTTTTGAAACTACGCATATGCTACATCCAGTTCTGAAAATAAATAACTTAACCTTTATTTAAACCAATTCCAATAATTGTTTTTAAAAAATTTTAAGTGCAGCTTTAAAAAGTTTTCATTAAAATTTAAAAATATTTCATTTTACAAACCGCTTTTGTATTACATATCACAAGAGAGATCATACAAAATGCTATACACTGACTTCTTTCATCCCTTAAACTTAATTAGTAGAATTCCTAGGAAAGATTTGAATCTATTAGTTGATCTATTTGGAGTGTTTTTAAGAACTTTAAGGATATTTAAAACGAGTGAGTATTTTTAAACAAAATTAAGCATATATGCGCAAGCTATCTCTGTGCCAAATGTGATCAAAACATGTGATGACGAAATTAAAGGATTTGTTGATTTGACATGGAAGAATCCAGTAAAAGAAGGTCAGAATGTGAAATTTTGAATTCACCAATAGGCCTTCCACAAATATTTTAACTACCTATAGATATCTGATCTAAATTTTAGAAGTATTTAAATGCATTAAAAATATTAAATTGTCATGATTAAAGAATAGGATGGTTTGGTTTGTCACTCTACTGTCATCTTGTGCACACGAGGGCTAAACAGACCGGGACTACAGTTTTACCGGATTCCGAACCACTCACAAACATCCGTGCCACCGCCAGCAATCGAACCTGGAGCCTCTGGTATCAAAGGCCAGAGCTCTAGCCAATTGGCCGTCAGGCCGCTAAAGAATAGGATGAGAAATATGTATCGGATCATAGAATAATAAACAAATGTTGGATAATTGGCAAGTATTGCTAATGTCATAACACTTTTAATCTAAAAAAATCAATTTACATGTCATGCCAATATGTATTTATAAATATTTTTGTATTAAGGTGCAATTGTTATTAGTATAATTCATGTGTTGGGGTGCAAGACTATGTGTCCCTTGGAAGGATGTATTTGATGGTCACCCCCTTACCATATGCGGACCGGTCACTAGCCCTTACCCTTAGCCTTACCGTATAAATATATATATATATATCATTTTTATAGATAATGTAATAAAAAAGACAAATAAGAAATTTAACACATGATATTACAGATTTTAAAGGCTCCTTCCCATCTCACCACGTTCGCCTGAAACCGGTTTGAAATCCACCGCTTCGAGCTGACCAACTTTCAACTCGAAGTGGAACTTCACTAGGTGTAATGCCATTTCTGACGTTTCGCTTTGAAGGGGTCGAAAAAATTTTCTTCAACGCTTCACACCTCAGTAGGAACGAGCCTAATAAATGTTTAGTATTTGTTGCGATTTTTTGTAATAACCAAACGCAAAAATAATTTTTTAAATTGTGTTTTTAATTATCGACTTTTTAAATTCATACCAAAAATGTTTTTTTTATCAATGTGTACAAATTCAAACAAGCTTGAGTCTTTTAACATGTCGTATTGCAACAAAGATGCACGGACTAATGAAAACCGCGGCCTGTTGTAATTGCTGTAATTTGGTCGGGAACCGCACAAAAACCACTAAAAAATCTCGGCAATTGTTTAAAATAATTATATTTCATTTCTTTATTTATAATATATAACATTCCTCTATGGCGCTCTGTGCCGTAGGTTTAGGGTTCGAGTCCCGGTTGTACCATGAATGTTTGTAGTAGTTCGAATTCCACTTTAACCGTAGGTCCCAGTCTAATATAACAAGGCAATGGGATGACAATCCTATCCTGTAAAAAGGAAACATTTCCTGTCAAATCATGCCAGTAGGCAGGCGACCCCGGCCCACCATGGGACTGTTGCGCCACTGAAGAAGAAGAAGAAATAACATTCAAAAAGCAAATAAATACTTTGACGCATGATACTACATTAATTTTAAAGTGTTTTAGTGTTTGGTTTGATTTTTGTAATATCCAGGCGCAAAAGTGATTAGACAAATGTTTTTTTGACAAATCAATTTTTTTTTAATATTCATGATTGAAAATATTCTCAAAAATGCGTTGATCCAAATAGGCTTGCGAATTTATGTTACGTTACTGTATTATTTGGCAATAACATTATCTACTTTGTTTAATGCAATTTTAATTGGTTACATGTTTATTGGACATTGAATATTAATGAGATAAAAAAAAAATTACATAGATATCTTACTCACTGGCTTTCATGTAGTTGACAAAATATCTGATTTCGTATTCTGCATTAAAATAGAAAAAAAAAAAATTGAATAAAATATTTTTTAATATTTAAATATTTACTTTTTATCATGTTCCCTGTTTTAATTAGCTTTTATATTTCTTCTTCTTCAGCGGCGGCCAGATGGCCGATTGCCTAGCTCTCTAGCTTTTGGTACCACAGGCTTCAGGTTCGAATCTTGGCTGTGGCATGGATGTTTGCGAGTCATTCGGAATCCACGTTAAGCTGCATTTCCCTGTCTAATTAGCCTAAAATGTGCAACAAATGACCGTAGAGCAACAAATCAAATCTTCTTTGGCGCAACAACCCCATGGTGACCAAGGTAGAGTGCCTACTAACAAATTTCGAGACAGGAGAAGTTTTCCTTTTTCCTGGGTAGGTTTGGTTGGTCGCTCTACGTTCATTTTTTCACACTTTAGGCTAATTACACCTGGACCTACAGTTTAACGTGGATTTTTAATCACTCACAAACATCCATGTCACCGCCAGGATTCAAATCTGAAGCTTGTGGTACCAATGGCCAGAGCGCTGACCAATTGGACATCAGACCGCTTACGGGGTAGGGTTGTCAGCCTTACTCCAAACGCTCTACAGTAATATTAGACCGAGACCTATGGTTTAAAGTGGATTCCGAACCACTAAAACCATTCATAGCACCGCCGGGGCTCGAACCCGAAACCTGTGGCATCAAGCGTTATATATATATATATATACACTGAAGTGACAAAAGTCATGGGATACCTCTTAATATCGTGTCGGCCCTCCTTTCGCCCGGCGAAGTGCAGCAACTCGACGTGGCATGGACTCAACAAGTCGTTGGAAGTCTTCTGCAGGAATATTGAGCCATGCTGTCTCGATAGACGTCCATAATTGTGAAAGCGTTGATGGTGCAGGATTTTGGGCACGAACAGACCTCTCGATGATGTCCCATAAATGCTCGATGGGATTCATGTCGAGCGATCTAGGTGGCCAGATCATTCGTTGGAATTGTCCAGAATGTTCTTCAAACCAATCGCGAACAGTTGTGGCCCGGTGACATGGCGCATTGTCATCCATAAAAATCCCATCGTTGTTTGGGTACATGAAGTCCATGAATGGCTGCAACTGATCTCCAAGTAGCTAAACATAAGCATTTCCAGTCAATGTTCGGTCCAGTCGCACCAGAGGACCAAGTCCATGCCATGAAAAAACAGCCCACACCATTACGGAGCCACCACCAGCTTGAACAGTGCCTTGCTGACAGTTTGGGTCCATGGCTTCGTGGGGTCTGCACCACACTCGAACCCTACCATCAGCTCTTACCAACTGAAATCGTGACTCATCGGACCAGGCCACGGTTTTCCATTCCTCTAGGGACCAACCGATATGCTCACGTGCCCACGAGAGTCGCTGCAAGCGATGTCGTTCTGTCAGTAAAGGCACTCGAGTCGGTCTTCTGCTGGAATAGCTCAAGAAAGCCAAATTTCTCCGCACAGTTCTAACAGACAAGTCCCTTGTACGTCCCACATTGATTTCTGCGGTTATTTGACGCAGTGTTGCTTGTCTGTTAGAATTTACGACTCTTTGCAGACGTCGCCGGTCTCGGTCGTTAAGTGCAGGCGGTCGACCACTGCGCTGTCCATGGTGGGATGTTATGCCTGAAATGTCATACTCTCGGCACACTCTTGACACAGTGGATCTGGGAATGTTGAATTCCCTAACGATTTCCGAAATGGCATGACCCATGCGTCTAGCTCCAACTAACATTCCGCGTTCAAAGTCTGTTAATTCCCGTCGTGCGGTCATCATCACGTCAAAACCTCTTCACATGAATAACTTGAACAGAAATGAAAGCTCTGCGAAAGCACTGCGCATTTATACCTGTTCTACGCGATGCTACTTCCATCTGAAAATTTGCATATTGCTATCCCATGACTTTTGTCACTTCAGTGTATATATATATCAGTTTCGGAATTTGATAAACACACTTTTTTCGATAATGATCATGTATTATTCGAAGTGACTTAGCAATCATAGCTATAAAAATAGTTATGATTAAAAGTCACTTGCCCCTTAAACTTAGGACAAGAACCTTCTAAAGTATACAAAAGATGGAAGCCATGCATCCCGCATCTGTCAAACACTGCCAAAGTTGCATTTTTGCCATAAAAACACCACAATACGAAATGAATACTCGAAATAAATTCATAGAACTTAATATTTCTTTTAAAGAGATTCAAACGTTTTGTGCGTGAAATTGAAAAAAAAAAAGAGAAATGACAATGCATGATGCCTTAAACGTCTAAGTCACGCATAGAATCGTATATTTCACTTGCGGACAGATAAAGCTGTATAAATGCCAAGCTGCATGCACAGCTGGCGCTGGGTAATATCCTGTCTTTATTTGTTGAGAATGATAAAGTGCAATCCGACTTCCGTATGGATTTATTATTTTAGATTAACTCTTGAGTAAGCAGGTATAAAAGTTATGCTGCAAGTTGAACGAACTTTTATTTTTTAAATAAGTTAATGACTTTTTTTGAGGAATTAATACGCTCTCTGTGTTATGATCTCTTAATGAAATTAAGGCGTCGTTACTTTCTTGGCTGAGTATTGTTTTAAAAATGTTTTTTTAACGAGGTGAATTACAGGCGTTAAATACTGACTGACTCTTGGAGGTCTATAAATAGAAATCGAATAACATCTCGTAATAAATTTTGCGAATTGTTTTCATTAGAATTCTGAGAACTGTTTTATGGTGTTTATAAGAATGAAAACTGTTGTCGCATGTGAGAGTAAATACTTTTATCGTATGGTCGATGACTGAGCAGTCAAAATTAATGTTCGATTTGTGGAATTCTTTATTGTTCTTTCTTTTATTATTCTTTTTTCTTCTAAATACTTCAAGATTTTGAATAACAGAATTGAAAGCAAATTGTACTCATATGAGTACAGTTACATGTCAAATTATTTTATTCTACAAAATAAGTTGTTTTTGTTGTTGTTTTTATCCCACTTGGTCAACAACTACATTTAGACTAAGTCCATGAACCCGTGTGTTTTCAAACAATGAAAAACAGGCTCAAAAACATGATAAAGGGTAAAAAATGCAGCTTCTTTTTGTTCTTGATCTTGTGGCACAAAGACATGACATACCAAAAGGGAAAAGTCGAACTTTACCCCATCCGGTTATATCACCGGGCACTCAGTACCCATTTTAGTCGCTTTTTACGACAGACATGGGCTATACAGTGGCCTTATTCTAACCCGGTCCCACACGGGGTACGAAATAAGTAAAATTAAATATCAGAAGTAATTTGATGAATTTTTCTATGTAATTTCTCAAAAACTTGAATGACACATTAAAGTTTTGTAACCCATTCTCTGTTAGGAAAACCCTTTCTTATATCCATTCCCTTACAACCCATTACTCTATCTTATCGATAAAAAATGGTACATTAATATATTCCGTGACACTTGCAAACTCTGTAGTTAACAAGTTGTAGTTACAAGTATTGTTTCCCCGATTGTTTCTGATCGCTACAGTTATAAAACCTATTTAAATTAGAATGCTTTGAAACATTACAGTTTTATAAGTAATGCCCAATAGTTACTTTTAAATAAAGCACGTAGTGTGCAGGTTGGGCACCCCGATTTTAACTGGAATGTGGCTGAGTTGAGATACTTAAGGCACAGGTTGGGGAATTAGAAGTTTTATTTACATACTCACAAACACCACACCATACACTTAGAAACATGCAATATTTAACACATTTAAAGAGATATTTATAGATTCTTGAAGGATTCCCCTTCTGTGCCAAAACACCAAAACTCAGCTGTGCGCAGGGTGCACGAAATATATTTCCTCTCTGAATGAGAGTCTATAGGCCAACGATCATTTCTCCTGAACGCCACAGTGGACACTCTTGCCAGTGGGTAGGAGTATGTATCTTTCTTTGCTTAACGTCGGTGGACCTCATGTTCCACTTATGTATGCCACGAACAACCTATTGGTGTCCACGAAGGAGGACATTGCCTACAGAAACGACCTTTAGGGGTAACAGTCCTGCATTCGTTAGAAAATTCAGAAAACTCCTATCTTGAATATTAACATGAAACATTTCATATACATAGTCGCCATGACGATTTCTGAAAGCAATGAATGAAATGGACGCCACCAGTAGATTCGAACAGTTGCGATATTGATGTGAATTTGGGAATTTTATGGTGATCGCTTAAATTTGTGTTGTTGCTTCTTATCCCACTCGGTCGACGGCAACCTCTAGACCAAGTCTATGAACTCGTATGGTCTCATGGAAGAAGGGAAAGAGGGAGGACAAATTCTGCTGTGATGGTGTACCCGTTGATAGTAGTCTAACTTGATTCTGTTCTGTAGTGCCTTCCGGGGAACTACCCCGCATTTGCGTATCGTATGGGAGAAAAAACGAAAAACTCCTTCCAGGGACTTCGACGAACGAAGCAAGATGCTGAACATCCCAAACGCCATCGAGTCGTTTTTTGAAACAATGTCTGAAACAAAGCTGCCAGGAATTGAACCTCAGCCCAAAATGCTCATCAGCGACGCACGTAGCCACTGAGCCACGAATCGGCAGCTTAAATTTGTAGGCAGTGGTATTTGCTTCCCACTTTTTCCCTTATTACTACCAATAACCATAAAAAACTATTAATTGAGATACTACTGAAAATTCCCCATTGAGATTACCGTTGCTGAAAAGTGAAACAAAAAAAAATGACCAAATGCAAATGAGAAATAAGCAAAAAGAAAAAAAATAATATTGTAATAAAATGCCAACTATCTTTCAGTCTGTACTAAATAATGTTTATTCAGTTTCGATACCTAAAGCGTCCTATATTTTATCCAGTCCATCTTGACTCTCCTGTTTGTGAAGCTGTTCATGCCAAATGCCTCAGAAAACAAACCAACAGCGGGTCGTGATTCCCAGACAATAAAATCTGTCACAAAAATTCAAGATGCGCGCTTTATGAAAGTGTTTTGGAAGGCGCAAGATTTTTACAAGTGTGACTCCGAAAATATCAATTTCAATTGAATAGGTTAACTTTATTTCCGAATTTATTTTATCGTTGCATAACAGAAAATGAAAGAAAACAACAACAGAGATATTTATTTCATAATCATTTGTAAGATGATTACGAAGAATATAAAGGATATTTAAGTCAAGTGAATATTATGACATAGTATATTTTCCATACTTTAAAATAAAATGAACTTTATTTACTACTGTGCCCAAAAAGTAAGACCAATTGTTTATTATTTTTCAAAAATTGTTTATTTATTCTTCTAAATTTATTGCATCGCCTTCAAAGCAATCCCATCCGGACACAATGTACCTATGCCAACTTTTTACCAATCTTCAATGCATGCCATCAGCAGAGATGGCCTTCAAAGCGCGCCGAGATTTACGTTGAATCTCTTCAATTGATTCAAAGCGGTGTCCCCGGAGTAGTCTTTTGAGTTTAGGAAATAGCCAGAAATCGCACGGTGAAAATACGGTGGTTGTGTAACAATATGGGTTTCATTTTTGGCGAAAAATCACGAAGAATCAAAGCAGTGGGAGCTGGCGCATTCAGTGTTTTCGGTACCAATCGAGATTTGACGCGTTTGGGCCCAAAATGGAATTGACCGATCCTTTTGAAATTCCAACATCAACAGCAAAGTCTCTAATTGTAAATCGACGGTTTGCAAGCACCAAATCTATAATTTTTTTGGACGGAGTTTCGTCGGTTGAGGTTGATAGTCGACCAGAGCGCTCTTCGTCTTCAACGCGTTCTCTGCCTTCTTTGAACTGTTTATACCACTTCTAAACATTTCTTTCCGATATAGGAATGCTGACCGAATGCCTTCTGCAACATTCAGTACGTTTCCGCAAACAAAATGTAATGCAAGTTCTTTACTCAATTAATTCAGACATTTCAAAATTCGCCGGAATCAGTTTTAGCGTCTCAGAAAGCCAAGCGTAACTCAAACACCAATGGATATTTCGTAACGTGAATTGCACGCAGATGTCAAGGACAGTGCCAACAACCTAAAAAAGGAAAAATAATTGAAATTCCACAAACCCCGAGAATTTTAAATTGAAAACTGGTCTTACTTTTTGGACATAGTAGTATGGTTATTAATTCATGAATTCTCGAAGCTTATTGAGATGGCTTCTTTATTATGGACTGCAATGTGGTCAAAATTTTTTTGCTGAAAGCGATAGATGGATAGTTCTGGCGTTCTGTTCCACAGATTTTGGTCTCGAGTCCCGGAGGTGTCATGGATGTTTGGTTTAAAGTGGTTCGGAATTCACTTTAAACCGTAGGTCCCGGTCTATTATGACTGTAAGAGCGTTGGGCGTAGGGTTGACAACCCTATCCCGTAAAAAGAAAACATCTCATGTTTCAAAATCTATCAATAGTCCCTCTCATCAAGAATTAATTCCTTAATGGATCATTTTTTCTTAAAAGATGCACTTATTTCAGAGTAATTTTTTAATAATTCTAAAAATGCATTGTTTTTAGAATCTTGGTCAAATCTTCATCTGCTTTATTTAATTTATTGAATTATTTTTTTTGTTACACAAATCCAAGTATAAATTTAGCCATTCGGCTTAAAATCGTATTCGGATTAGAATCAAAATTATAACTATGTGATATATCGCCAAATCTTTCAAGGCAATTATATAATACATCTATTATCACTAAAGATATTTTCCATTTTACTCATTTTTGAAAGAAAAAAAAAACAGAAATTAAATGCTTACGGTCATAAGGAATAAATACAACACAATAAATAACTTTTCACCTATCAATATCTTTTTGTTGGCTACTGAAGGACATCCAGTCTTAAAAACAACATGAAAACGTGATAGAATAACCGTTTCAGTATACATTGTATCACGAGTAAACTTGGGTTTGCCTTAAAAAAAATTCAAGGCTGCCGAGAATACTCATTTTAGTCGATAATTAAAAACTAACAACCCCACGATTTAACTAGTGTGGTTCCGAAAAAATTCAAATAAGAGATTGTATACTGGATTAATGTTGTTGTTCTAATTCAGTTGACAAAGACAGTTAGTCTTTATTCCATAAGCAAGGACTGCACCGCTGTTACTCATTTAGCACTACCCAGGGGCACACGTAGCTTGAAGATATGTTACGGACGCGAGTAACACTACCTCCATAACGCTCTACGCCTATTAGACCGGAACCTACGGTTTAAAGTGGATTCGAAACACTACAAACATCCATGGCACCGTCAGGACTCAAACCTGAAGCCTGGGATACCGAAGGCCAGAGCGCTAGCCACTTGTTCACCAGGCCGCCATGGCGAGATAATAAAAGTTCAAATTTGCATCGTAAATTGTAACAATGCCATACTATAAAATATCAATATTCATTAAATATTAAGGTACTTACGTATTAACGGTACCTTGGCGACAGTTGCGCCAATAAAGAGCAAACGCTCCAACCGCAGCTACAGATTTGGCGCCAATTTACACTTAAAAAATTTTGTTCCAAATAATAAAATATATATGAAACACTTCATTTAAAAATCAAAACGCTTTCAAGACATTTTTATTCCAAATAATAAAGAATGGCGGCACTTAAAAAACCGCCAAGTCTGCCGCCAAGGTACCGTTAATACACAAGTACCAATATTAATATTTATTAAATATTCATCATCATTGGCGCAACAGCCACATGCTGGGCCAAAGCCGTCTGCCTCCTGGCAGATTTTGAAACGAGATGTCTCCTTTTTCACGGCTTAGAGTTGTCAGCCCAACGCTCTACAGTCATGTAAGACTGGGACCTGCAGTTTAAGGTGGATTCCGAACCACTACAAACATCCATGGCATCGCCGGGACTCGAACCCGAAACCTGTGGTACCGAGCGCCAGAACGTTAGCCACTCGGCCATACACGCCCATTTATTAATAAATATTAAAATTATAAGGAAGAAACTTTTCGAATTCTATTTGTTTTATGATATTGACTTAAAAGCACATTAATTATTGAGATATCCGATAACATAAATTCTTTCCTTCCCAAAAATTTCATCCAGAATATTATCGTTTCATCCAAGGCAGCCGCTAACTTCCGCGTTAACTATTTTATGGGAAGTCTGTGTAAATATTCCCCGCATATTTCCAATTGCAATTCCTGCATGATGCAACTTTTAACTTCGTTTAGGGTTTCTGTTTTATTTTATTTTTTTTTTTCATGCCGTTTACTCAGGAGTATTTGGGAGAGATTACGCTAGTCTCTTTACTGATAAGCCAGATAAGCGGCGGAAAGAGAAAAAGTAAATCCTCAGTCAGCGACTCGGTTTCTAGGGTTGCCACAAAATGTCAAAAGTTTTTTGTTTTATGCCAAAGAAGGCAAATAGACGCCAAAATTTAAAATTTTAAGTTGTGAATTAATTAAAAAAATTTTCAATATATATTTGTATATAATAAAAAGAGGAGATGTATAAAAATGTATTAATATTTAATATGTTTTAAAAGTGTCGGGACCTTCAAAATTATTAAATTGCTATATATTTAAAATTATGGGGCCTGATGGCCGAGTGACTAGCGCTCTGTGCCACAGATTTCATGTTCGAGTCCGGCAGTGCCCTGAATGTTTGTAGTGGTTCGTAATCCACTTTACACCGTAGGTCCTGGTCTAATATGGCTGCTGGGCGTAGGGCTCACAACCTTATCCTGTAAAAAAAAAACATTCCTCCGTCCCGAAATCTGCCAGTGGGCAGACGGCCTTGGCCCACCATGGGCCGCTAGCGATGATGATGATGATATCTAAAAGTGAATAAAATCGGTGCAAGTTGTTCAAATTTGTGATATTAATTGTATTTCAATAAAGAAGGATAAAATTGTTAGAAAATCTAATCTTTTTTTTTTTTTTTTTTCCGATGTTTAAAAATTTTATTTTCGTTTTATAAGTTTTTCTTTTCTTAAATTAATGCTAACTATAATCTGTACATAAAGTTTTAAGATAACATTTTTTTTCTATATTACATTAAAGAATATTTTTATGGTGATTACTTATATCTTTAAATTCATTTTATATTATGTACAGTTTTGTGTAAATTTATATAAATTTAAGATCTCCCTCCCCCAGGAAATAAAATAATACACATACAAAATTGTGCATTTAATTAAGTAAAAAAAAAAAAAAGAATTAATTTTACAACTTAAAATTAAATGATTCTCTATAAAAGTTTTTTTTTTAATTTACAATTATTTTTCGGTAATAAGTGTTTTAATTATTTAAAAAAAAACAAGTGTTTTAATTATTTATTAGAAAATTAGAAGTCTTCCTTAATTGAATAAATAACTCTTATTTTAATCTTTCCTTGATAGAAAGAAAAACTAATAATTTTTGGGATCTTAATAATTAAAATATGATATGTTAAACTGAATTTACAGAACAAAAATTTTTTTTATTAGATTTAAATAAATTTTTCAATTAATCTGATTGAATGCAATTTTAAATAGTTTTTACTATTGCTTTTTTTTTTTTTTCTTTACCAATAATTGTAAACGAAACCTTTCTTTTTAAAAATTATTATCTCGTACATAAATTTGTATTAAGTTGCAATCATATCAATGAAAGGAAAATTAAAAAATAATAAATATAATATTTTTCCAACACCAACAAAGATTTACAATTAATTGCCAATTATAAAAATGCTTCATTTTATTAAGAGGTACCTTTTATTTCGGAAAACGTTATTAAAAAACTTTTTTATCAGTACCTTATTACCGGAATTTAGTGTTTCTTCAATAAAATTATAAATTTTTATAATTCTTCGAAAAAGGTACCTTAAAATAAATTTTTTTTTTTTTGCTAAATATTCAAATGTAGATTTAAATTAATGATCACGATATTAATTTAAAATTCACAATATTTTTATGACAATATAAATATATTTAATATATAAAAATAAAAGAATAAATGAAAATAAAATCAATTTAAAATAATTCATTCCAAATCCAACTTATAATCTGAATATTTTTATAAAAATTTTTCTGAATGAAATTTAATGTATGAAATCATTTTCAAAATAAATTGCATTTATTAGAATGCACATGCTTTTAAATTACTAATAAATTATATTTTTCTAACTTACCATTTCATAAACAGTGTATGTCCTCATCTACTTTACTTCTCACTAGATTAACATGAAAAAAATTTTAAAAAAAATGTACCTCTACAAAAATTCATTACATTTTTCTTCTTTAAACAAATTACATTTTTATTTTAAATTGAAATACCTTCAAACACTTCCATTCAATTTCAATACAAATCCTGAAAGATATTATAACTAAATCATTCTATCCTATTATCTGTTCTTTTCATCTGAAAACTCTTTCGAACTTTTCAAATTTATCGTTTGGTTAAGAACATTAAAAAAATCGTTTGAAAATTGAAGTACGAGTGCAATTCGTAGTAGGTGAATAAAAAAAAAAGTAAGAATAAAAAAATAATTATAAAAAAAATTACTTCAATTCTATTCAAAAAGGTTTCAGAAGTGCATGCGACCCATTCTAGAGGCTCCTCGAATAACACTCGGGCGTGTGAAATATTTGCTCGTTCGTCGAACGGAAATTGATTCGATTGACAGAAAATTTGTCCTTCAATAAGTTCGGTGTTTGCACTCCCTCCAGAAATCTGCATGAGTAACCGAATAAAATAGACAGGGAGATAAAATAAAATGACAGCAAAAAGAATAATAAATAAAAAAAGGTGGGAAAGATCGAACTCCATGCCAGATCACGAGTTACAAATAGAAGCCTTCTTGTTCAATCAGCAGAAATAAATAGAAAATGGAATCTAACTAGAACACTCCATCTCTTGTTTTATTTCGTCTATTATATTTTTATACGTCACATTTTTTGATGCGGCATTTAGTTTTAATGATTGTTTTCTAATAATAGTGTTCAACTTATAATGTTTAAGATCATGATTTAATTAATGATTTAAATAAATGAAATTAATGAAAATAAATTAATAATTAATAAATGAAATTTTAAAACTTTTATCTATACTGTAATGAATGAAAATTTAATTTTCTTTATGAATATAAAAAAGCATAATTTAAGGAATTTAAAAATAAAATAAAAAGATATTCATTTTCTATTAAATTTCAGATCATGAGCGTTTAGGTTTATTTAGTAAAACAAATCTCTGCTCGTGTTTTTATAAAATGTTTGAATGGGAAATTATTTTATTTAAAATTTAATTTATTTAACAGCCTAAAAACATCAGGTTTTAAAAATATATATATTCAAAAATTGATTTAAATATTTAAGAGTTTTTTGTATAATAAATTATATGTATATATAATCTTCTTCATTGGCTCAACAGCCCCATGATATGCCAAGGCCGACTGCCTACTGGCAGATTTCGAGATAGGAGATGTTTTCTTTTGACAGGGGATAGGGTTATCAACCCTACGTCCAATGATCTACTA
Organism: Caerostris extrusa; assembly: GCA_021605095.1. Lineage (NCBI taxonomy): Eukaryota > Metazoa > Arthropoda > Arachnida > Araneae > Araneidae > Caerostris > Caerostris extrusa. The sequence continues at coordinate 56,293 of BPLR01008390.1, read as the reverse complement.
TCATATTAGACCGAGACCTACGGTTTAAAGTGGATTCCGAACCACTACAAGCATTCCACGGCACCGCCGGGACTTGAGCCCGAAACTTATTGCATCCAGAGCTAGTCATTTGGCCAGCAGGTCCTATATATATATATATACTATAATGACAAAAGTCATGGGATAGCAATATGCAAATTTTCAGATGGCAAGTCGCATCGCGTAGAAGACAGGCTATGCGGAAAGACTTTTTTAAGAATTGCATTTCGTTCAAGGTATTCAAAATTGAAGGCAGGTTTTTACGTGATGATGACCGCACGACGGGAATTCACAGACTTTGAACGCGGAATGTTAGTTGAGCTAGAGCAGTGACATGCCATTTCGGAAATCGTTAGGGAATTCAACATTCCCAGATCATATTCAAGCTACCGAAAGTATGAAATTTCGGCGACGAGTCACGCCCACTTATTAGATATTACTCTTGAATAAATTTTTCAGGGCATCTCCTTGATTAACGACCGAAACAAGGATTATATCAATATTTAATACGAAATTCTAATCTAAGAAAATATGCAAGTCAGTATTTAAAAGATCAATTAGCAATTTTAAAAGTTACCTTGATTTTTTTTTTTTTTTTTTTTTTTAAACTCAGATTTGGCTTGGCATTAAAAAAAATTACAAATTATTTCAATGCCAATGAATAAATATTTTACAATAGGAAATTTTTCAAATTAAACTTACCTAGAAAAAAAGAACATTTTAGAATCTCTTGGTCCTCCTCTCTTAAACTGAATGGAGAACCGTGGCCTGGTACAGACGAGTCAATCTTTTGTGAAAGCATAAAACTGATGTCTTAAGTGCCATACTTACTTTAATCCGTTTTATCAAAAAGAAAAAAAAAAAAAACATTGTGCAAGCCTTCTCTGAATGTTTTCATGTGAAGGACTTAATCTCTATGGTGCTACTGTTCTTTTTTACATTGAGCAGAGAAAATAAATATTTTTTTTTTTGAAAATCGCATTGAGATTATGGGATTTACACTGATGAAAGAAGAAACCATGGATTTTTTTGACAAATGGTAATGGTGTTACGTATGGAAGGTTGATTGCTCAATTTTATAATGAAGAACATTTTTTTAAATTTTTTCAACGAAAGATTACTTAATTGTTCTCAATGAATCCACGGACTTTTGGTTCAATTAATCAGGTACTCGTTTCTTAAAATATTTTTCAATACAACGCTTTCCATTAAAACAAAACGGCAATTTTCCTGCAAAAGACTTCCAAGACCAGGAAATACATAATTTGTTTTCTTTTGCTGTCAAATTTAATTTCGAAATCGCGGGCCGACATCTAAATTAAAATTCCTTTGTAGTATTGTCACAGTGTAATTGATGAATATATTTACCATAAAGATAGAACTTATGTTGTTCTATATTTTTCAAAATACTTTTTGAATTGCGTGACGTATGGCCTAAAAACTACCCGTAAAATTCCCACCAGGCAGCCTTACTATCGATGCCAGACACTTCAAAGAACATTGTAAGCAATCATAAAATTTCAAAGGTGAAAGACCAGACATTCTTAACAAAAATGGCCAAAAGGCCTCAAAAACAAGTTAAATGTTCTAAGGACAAAGATTTATTAGATATTGCACTTGAATAAATTTTGGTCAGGCCCTCCAGTAAATTTCCATATACACAAATCACCATTCTGTTGTAATTACAGAAAGTCCCGAACAAACAAAAGATGGGCCTTATTCATTTTCTCTGTCTGAACAAATCAATATATCAGAATTCAAAATCCTTGATTTTTTTTTTTTTTTTAAACTCAGATGTTATGCCAGGCAGTCTTGTCAAGTTCTTAAATCTAAAATTGGTAACAGACTCTTTAAATTTTTACACTAAAATTTTTCAATTGTCACCCAGACTTTTCCTTTGGTGTTAGATAATAATTCACATTTACGAATGACTCTTTTTTTGCCCCGCATAGTTCTTCTAATTTTTCAAAATATCTTACTAAAAAGAATTAAAGTTTTTATAAACATTTAATCAAAATCATTAACTTCGGTATTTGTTTTACCAAAAGAGAAAAAAATTAAAAGAGATATTATGATTTTGTTGAAGTTTGTTTTACAAGAAATGGCAACCAGAAAACTATTTCTGTTCGTCTTTTTATTTCTCTTCAGAAAAATAAATTTTTACTTTTACTTGCAGTTTTTATGCAAGATTAGGGATTTACTCTAAAAAAGAAGAAACCACAGTTGAAAAATTAGGATTTAACTATTTTTGTTAATTTCCGTCTTATAAGCAGATAAAAATAATAACATTTAATCAAAAATGTTATCTCCCTTAAAGATTGATCTTTGTTGCTGTGGCAACTTATAAACAATTAAAATATTGATATTAAATGAATAATAAAATAAGTAATATAAAAACCAAAAAAAAATAAATTCAATATTTTTTTTCATTATAACTAGAAGACAGAAAATACTTTATAAATCATTTTCATTCATTTTTTAAGTTTATCCTCAAATTTAATTCTTTTGAAATACATGCAACTTAAATCTAAAAAAAAACTAAAATTAATTAATTAAATTTAATTCATGAATTAATATTTGAAAAAAGATAAACATGTGTCATTCACTACAAGTTCAAAAAAAAAAAAAAAAATGTATTTGTAACTTGAGCGGATGAATAAAAACTCTTATTAACGATTGAAAATTTAAACAAGATATACATTTAAGTGACAAAAGTCAAAAGGATAGCAATATGCAAATTTTCAGATGGCAGTAGCATCGCGTAAACAAGTATAAATGCGCAGTTCTAAGGACAAAGATTTATTTCTGTTCAAGTTCTTCATGTGAAGAGGTTTTGACGTGATGATGACCGCACGACGGGAATTAACAAATTTGACCGGAATGTTGTTGGAGCTCAGCATGTCATGCCATTTCGGAAATCGTTATGGGCAACATTCCCAGATCCACTGTGTCAAGAGTGTGCCGAGTATGACATAAAACATCCCATATGGACAGCGCATTCGACTCCCTATTTTGGACCAGAGACCAGGCGACGTCTGTCAAGTTCTTAAATTCTAAAATTGGTAACAGCACTGCGTCAAATTTTCCACTAAATCAATTGTCACCCAGACTTTTCCTTTGTTAGATAATAATTCGGAGAAATATAAAATGACTTTTTTGGGCTATAGTTCTTCTAAGACCAAATATCTTACTGAAAAAAAAACATTAAAGTTTTTATAAACTTTAATCAAAATCGTGAGCATATCGGTTGGTCCCTAGATGAATGGAAAACCGTGGCCTGGTCCGATGAGTCACGATTTCAGTTGATAAGAGCTGATGGTAGGGTTCGAAAAATGGGCAACCCCACGAAGCCATGGACCCAAACTGTCAGCAAGGCACTGTTCAAGCTGGTGGTGGCTCCGTAATGGTGTGGGCTGTTTTTTCATGGCATGGACTTGGTCCTCTGGTGCGACTGGTGAACATTGACTGGAAATGCTTATGTTCAGCTATTTGGAGATCACTTGCAGCCATTCATGGACTTTTAACGTACCCAAACAACGATGGGATTTTTATGGATGACAATGCGCCGTGTCACCGGGCCACAACTGTTCGCGATTGGTTTGAAGAACATTAAACTGGACAATTCCAACGAATGGTCAATTCCACCTAGATCGCCCGAAAATCCCATCGAGCATTTATGGGACATCATCGAAGTTTCTGTTCGTGCCCAAAATCCTGCACCATCAACGCTTTCACAATTATGGACGTTATCGAGACAGCATGGCTCAATATTTGAAAAAGACTGCCAACGATCTTGTGTCCATGCCACGTCGAGTTGCTGCACTTCGCCGGGCGAAAGGAGGGCCGACACGATATTAAAAGGTATCCCATGACTTTTGTCACTTCAAGTGTATATAGGGAGAGTGTGAGATAATAGAAGGAATTGAAAAAACAATATTTTGTAAACATTGAAAAGATTGCAGGACCCCCAAAGGGACGCTTTTGAACATTAGCAACTTTCCAGTACCTTGTCTAGTTCTCAAAAATATATCATTCCTCACTGCATTCTTTAATTGCTATTCATCGTTCAAATGCAATAATAGCTTTAATTTTTTTACTTCATATATGAATTATAAATATTAGCTTGTATTTTTACTCAAAATAAATGGTAATTTATACTATTTATAGTATATTCAACTGAAAAATGTTTTGAAATTAACCGATATATAAATAATATTAATCTATATACATTATGGTAAAAAAAAATTCTACAAAAGTAATGAGGTATTTACACTTTACGGGCTAGTTTACTATATTTTCTATTGTTAAGATGATTTAATTTTTAAATATCGTAAAAATTTCGGGTGTTTACAGCTATCGGTTACCTATAATTTAAGTTTCTTAATCAAATTGAGATGGTGTTTTATTTTTCTAATGCTTAATTTAGAAACCATTAAGAGATAAATTATCAAAACAAAAATTTAAAATATCGATTTGATTATTTAAGTGATTGTAAATATATTTTATATTGCTTATGATGACAAGATATCTTATATCATAAATATATTTTAAATTAATTATATTAAATATTGATACCAAAAATGATACATATGTAATGATTGAGTAAATTAGAGACTATAAAAACTTGCGGGTTTTTTAAAGATCATTTAAAGACGCATCCTCAAATGCCAGTCATTGCTTGCAAGCTAATTTGCAAGAGGGCAAATGTTCGAATTGGTTGTTGGTATGTTGTAATCACTGCTCTGAGTATGGATGGTGATTACGACTGTGTGTATTAAAGATGCACATACTGTATATATAAATATGTATGTATATATGTGTAAAATCTCGAAGGCTATATTTTTGCTGTTTACGTAGAGATATATTTGAATTTGATTGTTAAAAAAAAAGATGTGAAAAACATGGTTTTAATATTTCTGCGCATAAAATAAAGTACATAATTATTAAAAGAGTAGAGAAACGTCAAAAATTACATTTGACTGAGAAAAAAAGAGTAAAAAATATATATCTAACAAAGGTAGGTACACCTCTTATTATATCTAAAGTTGGTGAGCATTTGAATTCAATCAATCTGAGTGGTACATTAATAGCCGCTGCATTCGAAATCGATTTCGAATACAAGTATGCAAACGTGCTTTCATTGTGTCATACAGTTGTCGTACATCACATTATGGGATGAAGTTACACGGCTGTTGTACTTCCCCAGTCAAATCAGCAACGGTTCGTGATGGTTGTGGAAAACTCTGGGCATGTCATTTAGTAATATCCCATATTTTGTGATCTCACACGCCAAGGACTTGGGTACACCTTACACAATGTGATTATACCAGAAATTATTCTCCAGGGAGCAATTTCTTGTGATGGCAGGAGCATTCTCGTCATTATTCATCGAACCTTGACATCAAATTTATACGTCAAATTATTGATTGAACCGGCTGTGCTGCCAATTTTGATCACTATTCTAATGGACATTTCCTAACAGAATGGCACTCGTCTCTCTACGTCTACTATCACCCAAAGTGCTCTATAAAGTGTCGATGTATACGGGACATTTGGGACATATTGAATGACAAGCCCAGTGTTATCCACAACTACTCCGCGTCCGTGGCTTATCTTCAAGTTACACGCGCCCCTGGGTAATGCAAAGTGAGTAACGTTTGTGCAGAGCTTGCCTTAAGGCATCCAAGACCAAGTGTCTAAGTGTTTGCTATCTGCATTAGAAGGAAAAAAAAAGTGTTATCCACAACCAGCATTGACCGTCGCTGATTTGACTGGTAAAGTACAATAGCCGTGAAACTACATCCCATAAAGTGACGTACGACACAATGCAAGACCTTTGCATGCCCGCATTCAAAATCGTGGCGACTACAGCGGTTATTAATGTACCACCGTCATCATTGGCGGAACATAGTGGACCAAGGCCTTCAAGGCTGGCAGATTCCTAGATAGTAGATGTTTTCTTTTTACATGGTAAGATTGTCAGTTCTACGTCCAACGCTCTACAGCCATATTAGATCTGTACCTACGGTTTAAAGTAGATTCCGAATACTATAAACATCCATGGCACTATAAACATAAACATCTTTTTCCGATCCACTGTAAACATAAAACACCCACCATTTTATATTTAAAATAGCTCTTCTCGCGCATACTTTAACATGTTATCTTGAAAATTTAATCAAATAAATTTGTTTCCCAGATAAATGTTTAGCCTAAATTTCATTCCCTTTAAACTAATTTATTTTTCATGGATTTCATTTTCCACGTGTATTTATGTCGCATAAAATGTATGTTGTATTGCGTGCTTAGATGTTCATATTTTCTTATATTGAAATTTGATGCAAAGCATATGGCTTTACAAAAAATTAAATTCAATTTCGATTTACTTTTCTTTTATGAAACAACTAAACTTTTCACTAAGAATTGTCAATGTTTATAGTAGAAAAGTAGTTAATTTCTTTTTCTTCTTGTTTTTATGAAATATTGGATGTGAGTAAAAAGAAAAATCATTGAAATATAATGTTTCTCTTCAAATTTTTCGTGTTCGTGTTGGTTCTGAAAATTTCGACGGCGCTTGAACTAAATGCGAATGGGTCTATAAGGGCCTGCGAGAAGGAAGCAAAGAAAGGGCCCCATATCACATAATTGAAGAGTGCCATCGCAAAATTCGTTTAAATGTCAATATAACCAACGCTAAAAAGGTATTTAAAATTATGTTAAATATTATCACTGAAGCGAGGTAATACTTTTTTTAATTAAAAATTGACAGATCTAATGCATCACCAGATTATTTTCATCAGTAATTAGTATTCTATAAGGAAATATTTGAAAAGTTTTTGTCAAAACAGTTTTCACCTGGAATACCATTTTCTGTTATATGAATTTAAAATCTTACTCAGTTTTTACCGCCAAACATATACAAATAGATAATTATATATTAATCGCATGCAACGATTGATCGCTGCCATTGCTGCATACCATTGATGAATGCTAATCCATTAGGTAATGTTAATTTTGTTTCAAACTGAAAATGTTAAGTAGAAAATCTTCGAAATATAAAAAATGCTCGAATGTTGTTCGGACAGAAAATGCTAATACGAGTTAGAAATCATTTGATGCTGAGGTTACTATGAGCGATCAATTGCTCGTATATGGTTAATACATTTTTTTTTTTATTTTCAATGGCAAGAGAAAATGACGGGAACAAAACAATGTAAAACACACACAAGTAAAAAGGAAACAAGAGAAAAATGTCAATGTCTCATCAGCAAAGTTCTAGCGCTCCAATATCTTTTCACCTCGAAGTCCCCACGCAAGGCCGGTCATCCTGCTGTAGTGTCTGTCCATGATCTTGTCTTACCCACAAAGCGGGCAATTTGGGCTATCAAAAACGCCAATGGAATGCAGATGGCTCGCCAAACAGTCATAACCCACCGCAAGTCTCAACATCGTAGCTAGCAAGTAAATGTTGAATTTCAACTTTGGTAATTCGTAGATTGGCACAGGCCACCCGCATTCCCTTGTATATCTGTAAGTCACTCTTGGAACGTTGCTGCATGCCGATTGTAGGTGCACCCTGGAGACGCAGATATGCTATTAATACACAAGTACCTGTAAATGTTATGAAATCAAAAGTGATAGAATGTTTCAGGGAATTTTTATGTTTTATCTTTGAATTTAAAAATAAGTTAAACATAATTACAAAGTTTATTTCTTAATATTGCACACTAAAATAAATAAATAAAACATCACTTGATACTACATATCCTGTACATAATTTAGATAATACCTACATTTGACACATTTAGACGCTGTATTAGATAATGCATATTTAAAAATGCATAAGCCGGAGGTTCGCATGTTAATTGGAATCGATTAGGATAATTGGCTAGAATGTCAATATCATTGATGCTTTGTACTTCTCCATGTTAGGTCTATGAACTTCCTAATATTGTTGACCAATTTAACATGGATACCTTTGGAGAGTCCTTTACACTATAGCAACGCATCAAACAAGCACTTTTTACGTTCAAGAGAAGAACAATCTAATCTACAGATTTACCTGGCTCATCCTTGTTGTAATTAATGAACTTTTTATTCATATCTTGTAAACTGAGTTTTCTAGTTAAAATGACAAGACGTTAAGATCCGTTAATCCCCCATTTAATGATATTTAGGATTCTACTCTTCATACTATAGGTTATATTTGCAAATGAATAGTTGGATTTCTGAATAATATTGAATTATGTTTTCAGATTCAAATTAAAATAATCATTGTAAAAGTTCGTGCAAAAGTTTCCGTGATTACAGCCTAACAATATTTCAAAAACAAAATATTAATAAAAGAATGCCAAAAATACAAAAGTCATATATGGGTGGGAGCAATATGCATACATCCTAAACTTGCGTTTCTAACATATTTTGGTTCTATTATTATTATCGCGTTTGTTAGTAAAATGATGGCCTGTTCTCTGAAAATTTAAAATTAGTTTTAACAAAAATAATTGATAGTACATTAATGCATTAATAGTACATTATTTACTAGATAACTTAATTAAAATAAATACATTATAAAGTAAAGAAGAAATGTTTTATTTTTATTAAAATAGCTCGAATGTAATGTTACTGGGGGTTTTGTTTTTAAACAAGTGATAGATATCAATATTATTTATATTGAAAATCCCATATAAAAACTAATAATATTTATAATTTATTACATTCATTTGTTACATTTAAGTATAGATCTATAAAAACAGTTAATATATTTTTCTAATATAAGCTCACAGATTCCTGAACCACATCAGCGGGGCGCTGGTTAAGAACCCATTTTGTCACATTTGGTGATATTTCTGCGAAAGATTTGTTTAAAAAGAAAAAGCTTTATCGCGTTATTTCTAATTGAAGTGTGAAATATGGTCTTGCAAATAATACGAATTGTTATTAGAAAAAACATATATAGATTTATATTATATTTTTATTATATTATATTATATTATAATATATTATTTATGATTATAATATATTTTATGATATTATATTTTTTTTTTTTTTTATATATCAGCAATATTTAACCACAGTGTATTCGTGTGGATAATGAAAATTTAATTGAGAATTTAGTACATCCAATCTTAAGGAATTGGGCATAAAATGGCTGAAAAAACATTTATGAGGAGTTTTCGAAAATTCACTTTTTTCTTCTTCTTTATCTCACGTTAAAGCAAAATTTTAATTTTTAAAATGTATCGTATTGCAAAGGGGTATTGTGTATGGGGTTTCTACCCATATGATACGCAAAATTCGGAGTTTCTATTAAACAATTCTTCGCTGAAAATTGTTCCGAACATGCATACGAAATCGAAAATGAACTATTCTCTTTTAACTTGGGTCTTTCGTGACTGGAAACTCTAGATTACCACGAAACGCCGTTTTAGAAAAGAGTTCCTTTAATGCTCGTATTGAACCAATAACGAACCAATTCTCCCTTTTCTTTACCCAAGATCTTTTGTTAATACTACTTTATAAATTATTTTTCGAATGAGATCTTTGCACCTTTCTAAAATTTGCCAAGTCTCCTTTCTGCTGTTTTTTTTTGTGTGATTGTCAAAGAATTATTTTTAATAATTAAAAAAAAATGTTGCAAAAGATAGCAATATCGCTTTTAAAACTCATGCATCCAGATTTCAAAATTTCACTGTTATTCCTTTATATTATTTCAACCCTTTTTATTTTAAATGGTTGCATTGTCATTATTTACAATTGAAATGTGTTCTTACAATTAATACAACTTAATAATGTAGAAAAATGGTTTCTTACTTTATCAATATTAATACACTCTGGTTAAATATTAATAATTTAACTAAAATTTTATGCTTCTAAAACTAAGCAATTGAGTGCAAAATAATTGAAAGCCGATGAGGGATTTAAAAAAATTTAAGTATAGAAATTAACCACCAATAGCCACTTAAGTATAGAAACTCATATAATTAAATAAAACACTTTATGTGTAGAGGATAACTATAAAAACATTTCCACAGCTAGACTAAATACAGCGAAATCTGTTTATATATTCATTTATCATTTAATCTCTTAACATTCTTTCAAAGCAACTATAAGTCAGTTTTCGTCAGCTCTCTTGCGTACTAAGCCACAATGTGGTATTTTAAAATATCTTAAATTCATATATATTTCGCACAAAGAACAATTTGTGTGATAAGAATTTTTGTTATCTATTAATCACTTTTTATAGGAAGATATCCTTATCTACTACAACGTTAATATACTTCTTTTAAGAAAAGTTCATACATTCTTACTGTAAGCTAATGCTGTTTCAAGATTCAAATTTAAAACTCACAGAATTCAACCAAATGTTGCGCGTCAACAAAATATAGAAAAGCTTTCCAATTGGTTTAGTAAAAAAGGCCTAATTTAATTATGGATAACTAATGAGCAGTATTGTTATTTTGCTTTTGTTTTGAAATTAATTCCCTTCATTTATCAAATTATATAAAACCCTTCATCAAAACATAATAAAATAATTACATTTTATTTCTCCAAGGTAAATTTTTTTTTTTTTTTTTTTAATAATTGACTATTTTTTTAAGTAGCAATTGATAGTCGTATAGTTTATGCCATGTACATAAAAAATATTTTAAAAGATAGTCTCATAAAATTCACAAAATAAATTTATAATTTCTTTAAATTTTAATTCCCTCCCCCCTCTCCCCGCTTTCCCTGTGTATGTCATTCAAACACTTCTCCAACACATATTTTAAAGAAGATCTGAAATGAAATGTGCTCTTGTCAATGTTTTGTATTTGTGTTCTCCGCTTTTCAGCAATGTGTTCTTCATTCTTCAAAGGACTATTACCAGACCGGAGCTAACGGCTGCTTCGCAGGCAAGGGAGCTCCACAAAATAAATCGTCGTCCGCTTCGGCACATTTATTTATTTTTTTTCAATCTACAAAAATTCAGGCAAATATGTTAGGATCACTAGGGTTTAAATACTTGACAGCGTAGTGCCCATCAAAATCGTGATGGATGATTTAGAAAACAACACTCCAACAGGAAAAAAAAACGTTATTTATGTAATGTTTGTAACAAAATTTTTCTACTAGAGGCACTTTAAATGTACATATTCGTACACACACGGATGAAAAACCGTATGCTTGTGATGATTGTGGTAAAAAATTTTCCATGCCAAATTACTTGAAAAAGCATCTCCTGATTCATACTCACCATAAGCCCCATGTGTGCGAAATATGTACAAAAGCATTTTTACACAAAAGTAGTTTGGAACGTCATTATTTGATGCATAAAAATATCAAACCTTATTTGTGTGAAGTCTGTAATAAAGCATTTACTGAGAAGGCTAATTTATTGAGGCATTGCATAACTCATACCAATAAAAAATCTTTAAATACTAAGAAAAAATCTATTAGGAATGAACCTACCTTTACAAATCCAGTAGTAATGCCATATCCTTGTGATATCTGCGGAAAAGCGTTTTTGACTAAATCAATTTAAATGCACACCGTCGTACTCATCCGAACACAAAAACGTATCCATGTGATATTTGCAAGAAAACATTTCCTATGCCGTATTTTTTAAAAAGCGACATTATCTTATACATGCAAATATTAAACCTCATAAGTGTGATGTGTGTGGAAAAAGCATTTACAGAAAAGGCCAATTTAGTTCGTCATTGTATGATACATTCAAATGACAAGTCATATGTTTGTCAAGTTTGTAACAAAGCATTTGTTGAAAAGTGTAATCTAGTTAGACATGCTGTGATTCATACAAATGAGAGAAAGCATGTTTGTGACACATGCGGCAAAGCATTTACTTTGAAGTCTTATCTGAAAAAACATAATCGGACTCATGCTTTTTAAAAATATTGTTGATGTTCTATAACAGTTTGGTCAAGAACTTGATCAATAAATTGTTAGTCGCAGTAGTATAAATTGTTAGTCGCATTACAATGCTTTTTAACTAATGAATATTAAAATTTAATATAAGTTAAATTTTTAGCTGTTAATTCAGAATTATAAATTAGGGAATTGAAAGTATAAGAGTTATAGTTTTTATTTATGAAATTGTGATAAAGGATTAAGTAATGGGTAAAACATTACTTTTTACTTATATAAAAGAAAGAAACTAAAACAAACAATTTTATTTTTCATACCAGCAAGACATTTAAGATTTTTTTTTTTAATGTTATCTCAATAAGATCTTGTTTATCGGGGAAAAAAATAGTCCATGGAAATAATACTTTGTTTCCATTTTTCTACTAAAGTTTTCATGCATTGAATTAATGTTTTAAAATACATTATTTGTATTTAAGCTATATGATTTAAATTTGACTGTTGATTTGCAATGTCCTCCCACACACTTTTCATTATATTTCTCTCATTTTTTCTCATTCTTTTTCGAATTTTATCAATCTTTTTTTTTTTTTTTCCTCCAAAAAAAAAAAAAAAAAAAAAAATCTACAAAATATTTGAATGTTTATTATTACAAAGTGCAGTATAGCATGGGGCTGCTGTGTTTTATTTATCAATTTAAATTTTTGTTAAATGTATTGTGTTGCATTAAATATTGGTAATTAATTTATTTTGGTATGAAACAGATCATATATAAAAGGCATAGACATAATGACTAAGTAATTATAAATATTTTTATGATGAACAAATATAATTTTCCTGTTAATTTAATTTTTAGTTAAAATTTTCAAATGTTCTTAAATCAATGATATCCAATTAAATCATGAGAATATTTAGGGAATTTTGCAGTTTGTGATTCTGTTATTTATTATTATTATTTTTTTGACAATTTTCCCCCTTTCCCCCTCCATCCTCTTTTTGTGGTTTTTGTCAGGGCCCCAACCCACCCCAATCAAACAAAGTGGCCACTGCTGTTACAGTTTACATTTAACTGAAGCAAGTGTTTTGTATGCTATTTAAAATGGCAATGCATAAAAAAAAAAAAAAAAAAAATCTAAAATCTAATAATATATGGCATATTTTTAAAATTTTTAAAGCAGTTATTGCTTTTGCTGATAAATAGATTAATTGTCCCTTAATAATCTTTCTTCCTAATTTTTTTAAGTAGTTATTACTTTTGCCGATAAACAGATTGCGTAGTTTGGGCAGCCTCACTCCTCCGTTAATCGGTCTGTCCTGTGATTTTCGATATCGATATCTTGCTTTTGCTCTGGCTCACTACTGTGCTTATTGTAAAGTGCCTTGCTTTGCCTTTTTGTACTGACCTTTTTTTAACATCATAGTAAGGTATAAGTTACAGATGCACTTGTTCATTGTACTATATGTTAAGTAGTTGAAACAGTAATTAAATGAAAATATTTTAAAAAATAATCCATATAATACTTAAGCAATGCATTCACAATCATTTCATAAAAATAAAAAGTCGAAGGACCTTTTACCCATTCTGCTGCCTGATAATAATTCATACCATTCCACTCACCTGCCATCCATTGATATCCTGCCAGAGCCATATCAAATAAATGAACAAAATGTAGACAATAGCTCAATTTTAAGTTAAAAAAAATTTAAGAGACTTCAGATATGTCATCAAATAATATTGACACACAACAATCCGTTATACAACCTAAAAGTAATGATATCAACAAGACTTGAACAGATAAGTATGAGAACATTGGTCAAGTACAGAAACAGATATGAAATCAATTATAAAAAAAGTTAACAAATTAAATAAACACAAACAATTATGATAAATAAACATAAATATGCCCGACTTGGGGCTCAGTGGTAATGTGAGCCGTTGGTGAGCATTACAACTAAGGTTCAATCCATTAGCAACATTGTCGTAGACACTGTTTCAAAGACGAGGAGACTTGATGACATTTGTGGTGTTCAGCATCTTGCCTCGCTAATTGGATTACCTAGCGGTAGTTTTCAGGTTTTCTCCCATAGGATACACACATGCAGGGCAGTTTCCTGTAAAAGTCCTCCCAGGAGGCACTTCCCTCCTTCAGTGTCATGGACCCAAGTCAGACTTCTACATACGGGTATTCAATTACAGCATGCTGTCCCCCTTTCCCTCCATCCATGAGTAGACTATTCGTAAGATGTCCCCCGCACTGCAGGACACTGAGAATTAGTCACAACAACAACAGATGTAAATATAAGGAGAAAAACAGTTATGATAACAATCATAAAAAATAAAGTTGCTAGAAAAAGAGAATAGTGAGCTGAGGTGAAACTATTCTCGTCATTTGATGCAGAAAAGAGACTTGACAAAATCAGAATCACTAACTGCAGAATCCTCAAAATTTATTTATTATGTCAGGATTCTGTTATTATTATTATTATTATTTTTTACTTTCTCCACAAAATTGACTTGATAATGTTTTTGTATGTACTGAATATAGGTTATGAATTATTTTGCATAATTATTTTCATATTTTGCATATTTTTTCTATTTCCAATTAGTTTACTATTTAAGTTATTTGTTGAATAATTTGTTTTTATATGTTGATTTTATTTCTTTAAATTTATGGCAAGTACTCATAATATATACAGATGAAGAAAAGGCACATGTGACACTTTTTAAATATAATTTTTTTTTATTTCAAATTATCTTAAAATTATTTTGACATAATCATTGATAACACATTTATCTTTCGAAAATACATTGAAACTATCAAAACCAAATGCTGGAATAAAATGCACTTAAGTGTATCATAGTTGGGGAAATATTTCAGCTTTTCTCTTCAAAATAAGGTGTTATTTTTAAATAAGTCCTTAGACCTTCTCTTACGTATGCTGCCTGAATACAGAGATTTTTTATTAAAACTGACCAAAAATCTTAGAACAAAATACTTATTATCACTGGAGCTCTTTGGTATATTCATAATGATAAAATTCACAATGATCTAAACATCAAAATATCAAAGATTTTGTCAAGAAAACCCCAAGAATCGTCTTTTAAGAATTTATCAATCATAATAACAACCTAATTAAAACTCAAAAAAATTTTTTTTTTATCTACAATGAAAAAAAAATTGTTAAATATCCATACTCCAATACTGAATGAAATCTGCCTCCATCTGATATGGTTTTTTTTTTTTTAACTTTTATTTTTGAATGTTTGAGAAATTATAGTTGCTGTCTTAATATATTCCATGTCCTAATCTGCCTAATCTTCCCTAATTTTATAAGTACTTAATTATGAATATTTGATACTGATGTGATGATGAATAGTATGATTTTTAAAGTTTTATTTTTCAAATATAAATTTAATTTATGAATGTTTTATTTATATGTTACATATATTATTCATTATAAAGTTTTATTCATTATGAATCGAATTGAGTCTTTGTAATTAAGATACATTTGTTATTTGTTCACATTAGATTTGTTTTTAATAAATTATAATTTTATATTTTCGGTCTTTATATTTTATTCAATACAAATATTAATATTAATCATCAATATGTTTCATGAACATGTTTTTGCACACAAAAAATACTTTTGATTTTCTACCTTTTATATAATCATACCACTGAACAAAGCTGATTTCTTAAAAAATAACTATAAAAATTAGTATTAAGTCGAATAAATAAAAATTAAACAATTTAAATCTAATTTTTCTGAGTTATTTTCTCAATCATTAATTTTATCATGGCAAAACTTTTTACAATTAAATTGCTAAATTTTTTTAAAACAAATATTTTCTTTTTTTCTTTTGTACTACATGAAAGTTTAAAAGGAAATATTATCCTGTTAGCATTGAAAAAAATTATTATTAATTTTAATACATTGGAATTATTTTGAAGTCATTATATACTAATACAAAATTATCTAAATAATAAGTAGCTATTTTAATTACTATTGTAAGAAATCTAATTTTGTTTAAATTTCCTATATTTTAATTTTTCTAAACAAGCTATAAAAGAAATTATGTAAAAATTTAACTCAGATGAAGTTTATATTTTAAGTTTTTTAAAAAGAAAGTCTAAAGAATTAAAAAGGAAATGATAATATTTCATTCATGGTAGTACCCTATTTATAAAACATTAATTAACATATATAAGATTATTTTGAGCCTAAAAGATGAGTAATTTCTCTACCGACAAAATTTTTTGTAGCTTTTAGACTTTTTTTTTAAACAAAGTAACTATTAGTCTTTAAAATAAAATAATATTATTTAAAAATTGATCTTTTAATGAACCTCTGCATTGATGATATGAAAAAAAAAAGGATTTTCTTCTTATGAAGAGAAATAAAATCAATAAAGTATGAAGAAAAAAATCTAATTAAAATCAAGCAATCGAATTAAAAGATTTTTAATTTGATTGCTAGATTTAGAGATGTGTTATCTATATTCGTAAAAGAGCTTAGAAATTTTTTTTTTTATAAGTGTACTTAAAAATGTATTTGGTATTCAAAGTAACAAAGAAAGGTAATAACTCATGAAAATCAATAAAACAAACAATTTAAAATTTTACTTATGCATAAATCATTTGTCATATATTCTCATGGTTGACGAACTATAAGTAAAGTAAGTGGTTAGGATTTTTAGTTGCTTGACAATTCATTGTGGAACTGTAATAAAGAAGTGCAGAAAAAAAAGTGTGCAGTTTAATTGTGAAAATTTTTGAAGTTATTTTTAAGACATAAAATGCATTTTTTACAATATTTGAAAAAATATTGTAAAAATTTTGAATATTTGAAAATGGGAACTATTAGATAGAAAATCACATGTATTAAATTTCAACTTTTTATCTGCATTAATTATTGATTAGTACAATAACTAATATTAATTTAAGAAATTAAATTTACGTTGTTTTGGTACATAATTGGTTATAATAAATAATTTTTAATTTTTACGGATAGACCCCTGAAGGTTTTGAATATATTTATGTAAAGGAGGTCCATGATTCGTCCACAGGTGTTAAAGTACGACTTCTTAATCCTATAGTGTTACGTCTGCGACAGGATCAAGTAGTCTTAGCTTATCCTTTTAAATATGTCAGTGTAAGTACAAATTTCTTTTAAAATTCTTCTTTTTTTAATTTCTTTTACTGTTTCTCACTTTAATATTTCTAAATTATTTTTCATTCCATTTTATTTTTAAAAAATTGATAAATCAGTTTTTCATAAAGAATATTTTTTATGTTTATTACAATTTTTATTATAGTTATTTCATTATCAATAAAAGCAAAACTTTTTTTACTTGATAGTAACAATTCAAAAAAAATTATAAATGTATAAATATATTGTTATGAAAAGAATCATGATCCATAAAGTGATCTTTTTTTTAGATTAAATGTGGAATTAGGATTGCTAGAATGTTTTTTTTTTTTTATACCTATCAAACTAATAAAAGCTTTACTCATCAAAAGATTCTTCCACATTATTATTATTTTTTTAATTTCCTGATTGATTTAATTTTCTGTAAGACATATTGCGTCTTGCAATTTTTCAACCGATGATTTATTTTATGTTTTTGAAAAAAATTTTCAAAATGAATGATTTTTAAAGATAGTCTAGATAACTTCATACATCTTTATTTATTTAACATAGAATTTTTTTATTAGATTTATTCTTTACAAATTAAAATATTTTTATTAAATGAAAATTACATGCTTAATTTGTTAAATGATCAAAAATCCTTTATTATAAAATTTTTGCTGTTATGTGTACATTAAAGCAAACCTACAAGTCTTTGTTAAATGCAAATTTTATTTTATTTTAACCAAAATAATTTGTAAGTCGAGCATTATTCAAACCTAAAACAGCTTTTATTAAATCGAAACATGCTAGAAAAATTGAAAATGGGAGCTATAAGAATATAAATTTCCTTATATTCAGAATATAGAACACCTATTCTTTTCTAAAAAGTATATTCAAAGCACAATAATGTCTATATTATTTTAAATTTGTTGTTTAAAAAACATATTAATATGCTGTATGTATTAGTGGGTTAATAAATTAGATTAATTAATAACAATCTAGGATATAATAGCTTTTTGCATTCTATGACATAAAGATTAATAGTTTTAATTTTCAAATTACTATTAATATTTTTAATGGTGCTTTTTAAAATTACTCTCATGATTTTATGGGTGTGTGGAAACTCTGAAAGCTAAATGCAATTAGCTGACAAATGAAAAGTTTACTTCATAAAATTACTTTTATTTTATTAACATGATATTAAAGGAATTTAAAAGTTGGGAGCCAGTTCTATGAAGACTATGGGAGAAAGTGAAGAACTACATGTGAATACTATGAAAAATGTCAATATGAAAGGTTTTTAGAAAGAAATCATTAAAGTATTTTGATTATTAGTGAGAAATGGACTCAATATATGAAGAGAAATGATAAGCATGCGACAAATTATGGAAAAGGAAAGAAATGTTTATGAAAAAATGTGGTAATGCAAGATTAATAGGGGTTAGTACAATAACTAAATTTATTAATTATAGATTCAGAAATCAAAAAAGCTAAAGGATGTTATACACACACATACATATGATTGCAGTTAGATGTTTTTCAAAAATATGTGTTATTTAAAAGGACATTTGCGCATAAACAATTTATTGTGTATTTTATACTATAATTAATATTATGTAAGATTTTATGTCCAAACTATAAACTTCTTTATTTAAATTTTCCAAAACTTTTATTATACACTGTCAATCATTTTATACTGTAATTTATGTGAAATAAAATGTGTCTGTTCTTCATAATATATTATTGTTAATGAAAATACTTTGTTTCTGTAAAATAGAAATATTTTTAAGCAAGTAAACTCAACTTTTTTTTTAAGGAATTATATTATGTAAACAAACATTTTAATGCTTATATAATTTCAATAAATGATAAATATAATAACTTTTTGCAGTAATAAGGATTAATTTATTGATACTTTTAAATTATTAATTTTTACACTATGGAATTTATATCTATTAATATGCATAAAGCAAGAGATATAATATGTTTATACATTGTAATTTAAAAACTGTAACTCATAGACAGCCAATATATTTTTAATTAGTTAATTTTTTATTTGATGGATTTCTAAATTCTTGTTTATATGAATATATTTTATTATTTTGGCATTACTGAATTGATAAAATATTTATGTGGCATTTCTGTTCATCTTTTGATATGCATGTAATCAAATAGAAATTGATTCAGGAAAGGCCTTTTAAAAAAATTTTAAATACATGATCCAATGAAATTTTTATAAATATTGGACTTTATAGCAGAATTTATTTTTTTATCTTCATTTATTAGAATTAATATCCTTTTTATATTATTAATTGTCATGAAAAATCAGATATGTTATTGTCAATTTCATACTTTATATACATTAAACAAACATATTGTTGAAGCATTTTCTTCTAGATTTTTATCTATTATGATTAGGTTTTGTTTTAGTTCCTTTTAAGCTATTTTTATATTTTAATTTTATTGCCTCACTAAAACTGTCATCATTGATGATATTTAAACATCAGAAAACCTAAGTATTAAAATCTTAATATCATAAACATTTTTTAATCTTGAATGATGAAATTTTTTGAGTTTTAATCCTCACTTATATTTTTCTTAAGTAATTAAATAAAAATATAGTTACTAACTCCGAGCAATGACAAACATTTATTAATAAAAATTAACATATTCCTACATTTTTGATGTTTTTACAGGCTGTTAATGGTAAAATAACAGAAGTTGTTGTCAACCGAGAAAATACGAAAAATTATACTGGTTGTGATGACACAAGTCCAATTAATCCAACATGTGGTCTGAAATTTGAAAGAGGAAAAGCTGTTGCTTATAGTGAAGTATGCTATCTTTATATTATCAAACTAGCACATGAATTGGTGTGCTTTATATATAAATACTGTATTTTCTTAAAATGTATCAATTTTTGATATTAAAATTATTAATTTATTATGAGTTTTCTTATGTATTGTGTTCATAGAAAATTGTAACTATTATATGAAGCATATAAATCAGGTCTTATGTTATCTCCATATTCCATAAATTATTTTATGAAAATATCAGCTTTTCAATTCTGGATATTATTTTCTTCCTTTTTTTTACAATTTATTCTGGATACTATAGTTTGCTATAATAGGCTTTTATAATGTATAAATTCAAGTTTGTTTATTTTTATTTTGATTGCGATTTTAAGTTTCATTCAGAAAAGTTAAAAAAATTAGTTTAAATAGTTTTTTTTTGAATGATTTTTCCAGTATTTTTTTATATAAATGAATTATTTAATGAATTTTATTTTTTAATTTTTTTCTAATGAATGTTTTTAATTTATTTTTTTCAATGATTTTCATTTTCTAGATAATATTTCAAAGGAACAATAATCTCAAATAAATTACTTTTCCTTTTTTAGAAATTAGCTTCATTATTATTATTTTTTTTTTTTTTTTTGAACTCACATAGATGAACATAGATTGCACACTAAACCTCTAACTTTATTCAGATTCATTCCCAATTACTTCAGTTTCTCAATCATTAAAGTAATGTATACTAGCATTAGAATCTTCCTTTATTGCTAAAACCATTAAAAAATTAAAATAATTATGGGTAACCATTCTCAATAATGGTTGTCATTCTCTCATTAGTCATCTCATTTACTTAGTGGTCAATTACATTTTAAGATGTCAGATTGTAATTAATATATGTATTGACAATTTGTCATATTTGTATTTCGTGAATTCTTAATCAGTCTGGAATTTATGGTAATGATCAGGCAGATTACCTGGAAGGAAAGGTTCAGATTTACACTAATTGGTCTGCCATTTAGGATTAGAAAATTAAAGAGCTTTAAAAACAAAAGACACTTAGATATATCTGTATGGTAACAGTATATAATTTAAAAAAAAGGAAGATTGGAAATCCCTTGATCCACACAGTTGAAACCACATGATCTTCCAAAGGCATTGCTTGCTTTTGTTTGGGCATCTCAGAACAGTATGCTGGCTTAGCTATCGGTGAGAAATATTTTAATTTACATAAGTGATCTTGATGAAATATCTAAAGAATGTCAGCATTTTTCAATACCTAGTTTTTAATAATTTTTATAATTTAAAATTTATTGCATACTGGACAGAGTTGGAATTTTAAGCATTGTTCAGAACAAGATTATTTAAACTGTGTTATGCACAACCTTCCCTATTTTGTGAGTTATTGGGGTTGTTTGTCTGTTGTTTGTTTATCTTAAATTGTAATAATTGTTTGTTGTTGTGTTGTTTGTTATTGTTGTTTATTTTAAATTGTAATAATATTATTTGCAAGTTTTACTAATCAAATAAGCAAGATTAGTAGAACTGATTACCAAGAAATTAAATTAAGAAATGATAATTGTTTTATGAGGCTTTGCTATGTAAAGCAGAGTCCGATCTAGCAATTCTGGCATTAATATGCACATGCATAACTGCTGTGCATTATAAATTTAATTATTAGTAAATAGAATCTACCCTTTCCCATTTCTTTGTTAATAATATATTAAATTTTGATCACTCGTAATGAAATAAAATGTTCATTGCAATTTCTACCTGAATTTAAATTAGAAATTGAAAAAGGCAAGCCTTTTTTTTTTCTCTTCATATTTATTTAAATATTACTTCATCATAATATTATATGAAGTAAACTATTTATAAATAAGTCTTTTATTATTACAAGTCCCACTTTGTCTTTTCTATTAAAAAAAATAATTGGTTCTTTCATTAATTTCTTTTTTATATTTTAGAATATTCAAATTTAAAAACATGCATAAAAAACAATTTTTTTTTATCAATCAATTGAGTTCTAACTCTATTATAAAATAAGTTAGAAAACAGCATTGTTACATTACTTCATCATTTTTTAAAGCAAACTATTAATTACAAATCCTTTATTTTTAACTTTGATATTTCTATTCATTTTTAGTGCATTACTTATTGTAACACTTAAAATTACAATAAAAAAATAACTAATAAGAATTTTTTGTTTACACAATTAATTAAAAAAATATTAAATTCAAAGAAAATTTTTACTTCTTTTTAAGTTTTAGGAAATACAACACAGACAGATTTGTGCTCAATACATAAAGTTTATAGAAAGAAAAAGCATATAGAGAGCTGTGTTTGCATATAGTGAAATATTTATAACAATTGAATAACATAATTTGTAATAATGTTCATTTAATAAATGAATATTGAAATGAAAGTCTTTTCCCATCAGTTTTTAGTTTCCTTTTACTAGAACTGGTTTTATTAAATATTTTAAGTGTTCCTCGAATAAGCAAAGTTTGGAGAGCACTGATCTAGAACAAGAAAAATAATGCATTCCAATTATTTAAAAATTTCCTAATGTTTGCATGAAATAATTTTCTTCATTGTTTATATTGTGCGTCTATTTTTGTGTAAATATTATTTATGATAATGTGCTTTAGGGATTTTGCTGCTTTTGTCCAGAACAACCTGTTAATAGAAAACAGACAAGAGGTGGACAAGATTGCTCTCATGTTGAACCAGATTTGGAGAAGCAAAATCTTAAAGCAAGTGCTCATTGCCTACAATTTAGTGACATTTGGTAAATATTCAACTAACTTTTATGAAGTCAAATTATATTTAAATATTCCTGGATATATCTGATTTTTCTTATTACTTTTATAAAATGTTTAACTAAAACTTAGATAATAAAGAATCTTTTTTAATATATATCTTTAGAAAATAATTTAAGATTTTCAAAATGTTGCATACTGCATGAGTTCAGTTTTCAAAGCAGTTCAAGCTTTAAAAGTGTAATTTACGCTTTTGTATTTTTCAAATTATATTTTGAACAAAGCAAAATTATAGTCTTTAAGTTTGTGGAATATATTAATGCACCAACTTTGTTGACATAACTATCACAAAAATTTCTATGATGCAGCTATTCATTATTGAAATAAGTCAAGAATAAAGCACACATTTTAAAGTTCAATATTTTCAAAATTAGTTGCATTTAAAAAATAAATGTGTTGTAGATACATTTTTTTTTTTTTTCAATTCACTTTCTCTTATTCTAATTTTTCTCATGATATTATTTCTCTTATACAAAGAATATTCTGCTCTGCTTCATATTGTTTTTCAGAAATGTAATTATAATGAAGTTTTTTAATTAATAATTTAGTGTTAGCTTCTTTTTTTTGTTGTTGCTGATTTCTAAATATTTTACATAGTTTATGCTTATAAATCGTATATATTGCACATCTTATTAATCTAAATTTTTATTTTTTTTTGCAGGTATTCTGTAAGTGCTTTAAATGATCCAGTCATTTTCATGCTCTATACCTTCAAGTGTACAACCAAAGACACCTGATAAATGGAACAGCTTTGTGGGTTTCTTTGTCACATGAGGAAGATTTTGAACTGAACTTTAAAAAATGCCTCAGAATATGATGAGAACAAGACGGTATGTAAATAGGCTTTTATCATAGCAGTATTATTTTTTCACCAATGCAGTTCCTTATTGAGACAAAAGTCATAATAATTAAATTTAAACTCTATTCTTTAATATGTAATATATATATATATTGGAAATTTTCATATTGCAAGTTGAATGAGATCGAAATCGTTTTTCTATTTTTGTATTAATTAATATATTTTTAGCATTGCTGAACTGCCACTTTTGAGAGCACTGATTTTATGAACACATTTATCTTTATCTGATTCAACTCACAATATGGACATTTACAAAGAGCTGTAAAAAATTCTTACACAGGACTTCACATTTTATTGTGCTTCGCTTAAAAATAGCCCAATGGTTCTCAAACTGTGTCGAGCCCAAAATGGCAAAACATCTTTGTGAATAAAAATTAAACTACATAAAAATAAAACAGTAAAATTAAATTCCAAAGGCAATAAAATAAAATAAAATAAATTTTGAATTTAATTATTAGCTTCAAATGTATTGATAGATAATTTTTCTCCTTACTACTATAAAAATTGCATGCCGAAAATGTTTATTATACTGTATAATCCTACCTTTTCAGACAATTATGTACTCATATTACACAAAATACTTGTGGACTTCCTTTGTGCACCGTTAATACCAATAAATATGTTACATATATGTTAATAGTGAATAAATGCAAGTCATACTTTATATCAAGAAAGCATGTAACATCTATAATAGATACATGTATAGATGCCTTTGTATCAAGTTATAAATACAATATTAAATACATAAAATAGATATGAAAATTAATAACCTGAATATTTGCTTTATAAAATAATTAAAAAATCAAAATAAATACTGAATTAAAATAATTTGATCATTAATATTAATTTCAGATTGTTGCTTCATATTATACAGCCAATCCTCAAAAAGGAACTGTTTTAATATCTGCAGATGATAATAGGTTGCTTATTCCTCAACCTCTGCCAGGTGTTACTTTGGATAAATTACCTCTTGCTGTAAAAGTGAGCAACTTTCTTTTCATTACATTGTATGTACATTTAGATATTTAAATTCAAGATTAGTCTTAAATGAAATAATTTAAGTAAAAATCTTGTAGGATTTTCAAAAAATTCTTGAACTTCCTCCTAGCTTTTTAAAATAACTCTATTTTAGAATTGTTAATAATGTGTCATTTATAACCTGATACCTTGCATATGTTAAAATTTTTGAAAGAATTGTTTTTGATTTCCTGTTCTATGTAATTACAATTTTAAAGTATAAATTTAGAAAGTACTGAAAAGAAATTAAATATTAATTTTGTTTTTCTTATGAGAAAAACAAAAAATTTTAGTGCAGGCTTTTTATACTTATTCATGTACAAGATATTTGTCTGGATTGCAGTTATTATATTTGTTATTAATTGATATAAATATTTCTTGGTCTTTAAATTTTAAAAAAATTGTCATTTCAAATAGCTTTGAAACATTTTTAATTGTTATTGTTTTTTAATATGGCTGTAATGTTTTTTTAAGAATTTTTATCGTTCCAATAGAGTCATGCAGCCTATGAAGAACATTGTATTCTATTGAGGCATATATGTTACCTCAATAGAATAAAGCATAATATATATTATTGATATGTTTTTTGATGTCATGAAAAGAAAGAAAATACTTTTGAGGCTTTTTAAAAGTATTTACAGAATGACATATTTTAATCAACCATTAGTTACTCAATCAACATTTAAAAAAAATGTTTCTTCATTACTTAAAAGTTTTTAAATATTTTAAAACAAAATTTCAAATAATCCTATAAAAATTCTATTAAATCAAAATGCCCCAACAATATGCTATCATATAAATTGTGTACAAAATTTACTTTTTCATAAACGGATTCACATTAAAAATTATATATTATGATTTAAAAGTTGTTCAAATATATTAAATATATAACATATATATAATGGGAGAGAGAGTGTGAGAGAAATTCCCTCTCAAAATTCTGTGATGCATTTACAATACAATGTAGCCATGTTGATTCTGCCTTTTCCATAAACACTTTTTATAGGTAATGAGATCTAATAATACCCAGTGTAAAATGAGATAATCTGGTGCGGCTTTAGCTTAAGAATCCACTTATTCACTGTAAAACCATTACAATATGCTAGATGCAACCATACAAATATGCTAGATGATAATGAATTCAAAGGTTTGAAATGTAATGACCAAGTACTTTTATCACTAGGTTAAGGTTATTATTTTTTATTACTTCAATATTGAAAGATTTTCTGTTAAGATTATGAAATTGGAGCTGATCTGAGTTGACGAAAAAAAAAAAAAAAAGTGTCTCTAGTAATACATTGTTGTGATAGAATGTGCTGCCTCCCAAAAAATCTGTTGAACTGCAATGCAATTCAATGTTTATGACATGTTTTTAAAAGTGTTAAGGTGCTAGAATTATTTTCCTTCCTGGTGTTCTTTTTTTTATGTTGTTAACTAAAAAAATGGTAGTTACTTATTTCCGGAAATAAAGAAAATTTTAAGTGGACAGTGATTTTAAGATGTTCATCCATTGGAGGGGAATTAGTGAGATAAATAGAGTATATAATTCCTCCAGAAGATTTGCATATGTTCGTAAAGAAATCAAATGCTTCAAAAAATGTGGAATTGTGCAATTGGGCCTAATATAGAAAGAATAGAAATTCAGTAAGATTTGTGTTTCAAATAGAAAGATTCTCTAACTATTCATTATCTCTGGCATGAAAAAGGGGTCAATTTTGTTTTGAAGAATTATGATCAGAGAGACCAATAGCAATGCAATGTATTGTGATATAGAGCATTAAATTTTTTGTAATCTGTTGCTACTTTCTGATATGTTGATAAGAAACCTATATAAAAACGAATTTTTTAAATTGACAATTTTGTCTCAGGTGCTAATATCAACATTCCCAAGTTGTTTTAGTAGCTTTTATTTCTTTTACAAATTAAAAAAAAATCAAGAAGTGAAGTCATAGGGGAAAAAAAAAAAAAAAGACTAAAATGCTAGTTTGCTCTTTCAGTAGTATATTTCAAGTATAGGTTTGAAAATGCCAGGGTGGATTTTCTGTTATAGAAAGTTTTCTATCTAATATTTTCAGGTTTTAAAAGAAAAATTTTGTGTATTGCACTATTATATTATTTTTATAGAGATTTTTAAGCTTAGAAAATGCTTTTCAAATGTCTTATTACTGCTTGATGTTGATGAAAGGGTTTATCCACTTTACTATGGCTTTGATGCCAAATATGAAATTGTATGGTCTTATGAAGTTAATATCAGATTTGAAACTGAAATTCATTATAGTAAGAATATTTGGCGTAACAGTATCAGCTATGGCAGAATAAAACACTTTTAGAATATGCTATATTCTATATTAAATAATGCTGAAGAAGCAAAATGGAAATATCATAGAAAATAGGATTTTTTACCTATGTTGAAACAGGAAAATAATGTCAAAAGCTGCAAGCCTGTAATTGAATGAAAGTTCAGCAATTGACTTGGTCACTGCTTCGCTTGCTTGAAAATTTTATTTCCCTCTAGTTAAGATCATCTGGTAAATTACAGTTAAATTTTCTGCAAAATGCATAAATTGTTTTGATTAATTTTATACTTTATTTTTATTTACAGAATGGTGCAACAGATTATCTTTTGATAAAAAAATCTGTAATAAATCCTGTTGGTGATGAGTGTGATATGGCGGGTATCTCATTTGAAGGTTTTGCAAAACAAAAAGATCGGTGTGAAGCTCCTAAAAATACGTAAGTAAAATAGGTACATCTGTAGAGATTTTTAAAAGCTGATAAGCAGTCTTTTTTACTTGGTTAAAGATGACATTTTTTATGTTAAAACTATGTACAGAAATTGTTGCTAAGAAAATATTTGTAACAATGCTAGTCAAACATAGTTGTACTGGATATTTAATGATTTTATCTTTCACATTTAATTGTTATAAAGAAATATTTTGCATCCATCTACTTAACATTTATAACAAAACAATGTTTACTCTTTTGAGAACCAACCATTTTTAATGCAAGTTAATTTATTTACCCTTCGTTTCTTAATATATTCATTCATTAATTAACAGTTTTTCTGACAGAGAATGTAAGGTTTTGCTCATTTTAATTTTCTCAGCAAATTTATTCCCATTTCAAGAATTTTATTTTTAGGTTTTGAGCAATTAATTTTAAAAATATTCTTAAGAATTAATTTTTTTATTTTTATTTATTTCTTCTTCATTGGCACAACAGCCCTAAGACCATCTGTCTACTAGCAGATTTCAAGACAGAGATGTTGTCAGCCTAACACCCAATTTTTTACAGCCATGTTAGACTGGGACATACAGTTTAAAGTGGATTCTGAACCACTGTAAACATTTATGGCATCTCCAGGACTCGAACTTGAAACTTGTGACACTGAGCATCAGAGCGCTTGCCACTTGGCCATCCTTTTTTATTTTTTTTACTAAGGTTTTTTTTTTTTTTTTTTTTTTTTTTTTTGGTTTTTTTTATTTGGTTTATTTACTAAGTTTAATTCCATTTTAAAATAATTGGTTAGTTCTTTTTTATTTTATAAGAAATATGCAATACATTTTATCAATATGAACTTGTGATACGTTCAAAATTATTACGGAAATGCATTCTCTTAATTCTAAAAAAAATGTAAGTTGCTTGTTTTACATATTTCTTATTGTATGTATGTATATGTATATATATATATATATATATATATATTAAAACTTTTGCTATGTTTTTTATATATTTGGTACTTTTATTAGTATTATTCACATATGATGCATTATACCGTTTCAAAATCATGTTTTTCCTTGCATTGCATATATTTTTTTCTTTATTTTTGTTTTAGTTGTTTGAAAAATCAACCCTTAGATTTTTGGGATGCTGATGATGTAAGGTTTTTAAATTTTATATAATATTTATTTAAATAAAAAATGATCTAATGTATGTATGGAAGTTTGAAGCAAAATTTTTTAAAGATTTTTTTGCACAAAATGATTTAGAAAACTTTTATTTATACTTTTCAGTTCTTGTGTAATATATTAGTTTAAAATTGATATTTAATGGGAATAATTATTTTTAATATCTTAATTTAAGCTATGGAAAATTATATGTTTTTATGTTTTATTATTTTTAATTATTGTTTTAAAGATTGTATAAATCTGTAGCTTACCATTCATTTAATTTTTGAATCACATTGAAGAGGAGATATATCAATTTAAGACTATGCATTAATAAATGTAAGCTGGCGCCCACATCTGAGTAGATATAATGTAATAAACTTCAATAACTTTTAGTTAAAACTAATTAATAACTACTTTTAAAATTAAAAAGTTTAAAGACTACAAATATTTTTTTTTATATTTGTTTTGAAAAAGCAGAAGTTTTTAATAAACATTTTCTAATCAAGTTTTTTATTATTTCAAATTTATAATTTCATCATTCAGGCATGTAAAGTATTATTCATAAATGTAAAATTCAGGCATTAAAGTTCTTCATCATCAGTGTATTATCTAACTTAATCTTTTTTTTTATTTTAGTCGTTTAATAATTTAATTCATGCATTTAACTAAATTATTATTTTCTAAAAATATACTCTATTTCAGAGCATTTGAATTTAGAAATATATGCATAAAAATATAAAACTATATAAAAACGAATATATATAAAAAAAAAACTATATAAAACAGTATTCGTAGAATACTCATCTTTTTATTTTGACAGCAACAAAAATTAATTACTAGGTTTTTACTGTACTATGTAACTTTAAACAATTATCCCCCTCCCTCAAAAATGGCACCTGATATTACAATTTGAATACCATGTTTAGATTTAATTGAGTGAAAATCTATATGAATTAACCATTATTTTTAGGGATAAATTTAATACCAACCAGTGTTATTTAAAGTGGAGAAGTAATTTCGATTTGCAGTCCCAGGGGCATAAGTGTATTGTTAAAATAACCTTGCTTATTTTGAGAATATTTAACCTTGCATCTATGTATCTAATTTTTTTAAAAATTACATTAATTTCATGTGTCCATATTTTTTTCTATGAGGAAAGAGTACAAATAAGAAATTATGGATTCTTTTAAATTTAATTCTTGTTGCATATTTTTATGTTTTATGCATATTAATGAAAAGATCATGTTTAAAGTTTGAAATTCATATTCTCAAAAATTTTTATTTAATGTTTCTTTTAGAAAAAGAGAAAATCTGGTGGAAAAGGCGTTTATTTACTTGAAAACTATGGTAGTCCTTACAAGGATCCTATTATTATTGATAAAGAGACTAAAGAGCACTGGTTAGCTATTGAATACTACGATGAACAACAAACTGTACTAACTATCGAATTTAATGCAGACCAAATTGTTGCTCTTACTCCTGGGTAAGTAAAACGCCAATATGTTTTTCTTTTTAGGAATGTAAAATTCAGAAATAAAATTTAAAAAAATTATTCATTTAATTCCTTTTTTTTTTTTTTCTTTAAAATTCTACCTTTTTTATTTCAAGAATTTTTAAAAGGGCTTTAGAAATCAATTAAATTGTCAAGAATCACTAAAATACAGAATCTGAAACTTTAATATTACTGGCAAATAATTTATCTTTTATGAAACTCGTAATTTACTCCTATGCAGTTAAAATAGTTTTTCACAACAATTAAAAATGAAAAAAAAAAACAAATTTATTCATAATTATAGCTCCAGTGTAAAATAGACACAAGGAATTGTTCAAAATTCTGCAATCAAAATTTTGGACTTTAATTAGAATTTTGTAAGTCAAATAAAAATTTTGTGTAAAAAAAGTAAAAGATGCAAAGGTAAAGGTTATGTGTTAAAAGTTAATCAAATTTAGTTCTGCAGTTCTGGAAATTTATTAATATTTAACTATTGTTTATAATGAATCCTTAATTATGCTTTATATTTAAGAATAACTATAATAGATTTGCAGGTGTTTAGTAATGTATGCTAAAAAATGCAGTGTAAAATGGGTAGTTAATTATTATTATTTTGTGATGCATCATTAGAGTAACAGATTTATTGTGTGGTTAGAACATAGATAGTATGTCAATATAAGATAATAAAAATCTCTTAACCCATTTAAGACTTGCAAAAATGCAGTTATAGTAGTGAAAAGTTATTTTATCTTTAAGTAGTAAGTATTGAATTGAAATTGAAAAAAAAAAAATTAATAATATTTTGTTTTAATCTGAATTATTAAGTATGTTGTTATGGGGAATATTTGATAAAAGCTATGTTTGATTAACACTTTTACATTATTTTTTCACTTATTTAGAATTACATTAAAATAATCTGTGTGATCATTAATTATTTTCAGAAGACATATTCAAATAAGCAAGGTGATATCTTCAAGTAAAGAGAACAAAATTACTTTTAATGTATTCCTTTCAAATAAAGACCTTGCTATTGCTACCATATTCACTCAAGCCATTGATTGTAAATTTGGAGTTCCGATTCCAATAATGTCAGCAAAGTAGTACCTCCTCAGAGGATGGATGAATTTTACTTGAAACAACACCGGGAAAAATTGAACTGACAGAAACATTTGAATGCATGAGTCAGTATTCTTTTACCAGTCTTTTTTAAAATTTATTTAATTTAAAATGCAGTTTTTAAAAAAATGAATAGTTTGCCAATATTTTATTTTTGAATTTCCTTATGCTTGAAAAGCAAAAATTCTATCTAAGAAGTATTTGGTCTTGACCTGTTATTTGACAGTAACCAAACCAAAAGCTCCTCTGCCATGTATGTTTTTTTTGCAAAAGAAATCCAATATTTTATTAGGTTTTTTTTTTTTTTTTTTAAGGTTTGCTTGTGAATAATTATTAGTTATTCTGAAGTATATTGTAATTAAATTTTGTGCTCTTAAAAAATTCTTCTAGATTATAATTTAATTAAGATTATTTAATTTTTATAATAAATATTACTGCACAGCTTAAGAATTGCTGTTGCAATGAGGGATTTTAAATTTAAAAAACAGTACATAACAGTAAAAGTTTAAAAAAATAATAATAAATCTAAATATTTTCTGGGGAAGATTAACAAAACATGGGAGAAAGGGAGAGCAAGGATCAGATTGAGATTTATCCAATATCCATGTCTCTATAACTCTGATAAATGGTTTAGGAGTGATTAAAAGATTATTACACTGTTGAAAAAGATATTTTATCTTGATTGTCAAGTAGTTATTACAGCATCTTAAAAGAAATTTTTGTATTAAATTAACCAAACATTATTTATTTTTCTAAAAAATATCAAAACCACTTTAATTGTAACTTTTTTTAAAAAAATTAGAAATTTAAATGTAGATTTTTACATATCTTTTTAATGGTATGTAAATTAATTTTTGTATTTATGTAATTAATATTCCAACAAGGATAATTATCTGTATAATAGGTAATTCTATTTATATGTTCAAATCAGCATTTGTCTCATCATATCCTGTATAACATTAATTTCATTTGTAAAATTATATGTATTACCTTAATTTATAAAATTATTTAAAATCCTACATTAAAAAAAAAAAACAATAATAAATATTTTTAAGCTTCATTTTTTTTTTTCTGAACTCTTTTGAATTATGTAGTGATTCTTTAGAATTAATTCATGCATTTTAAATCTCTTTCAGTGTTGTCATACATTATAACAATGTAATTATACATATGTAATGTAATCCAAATTTAAAAAATTGAGTAGAAAAATCTGTAAAATACATACATCTTTTTAATGAAAATTGTGAATGCTATTTGTTTTGTATTGACATCTTTTCAGTAAACTATCTAATTGTTTGTAAAATAATAGTTTTTACACATTATTGGTGGTAACTCTGCATTACTTTTATTTATTTGCTCAGTCTACCATGTATGTGGTCAAAATGTATATATAAACAGTGATCATATCATTTAATGCACCATAAATGGATGCATATTTTTATTCCTGGAAACCTGTTGAAGGAATGTGATGCAGTATTTTTTCACATTTTTGTTTTGTTTTCAAGGTGTTTTTTTTTTCGCAAAGAAGGAGGGGGAAGGAAAGAATTCTCATGCATGTGTAAATTGAACAAAATTTCTTTTGTACATCTTAAAGCTTAATATGCATGAATAAATCCCCAATTTTACTTGAATTTGGTACTTTAATATTAATGGAGGGGGAATATTCTCTATAGCAAATTAAATCTTAATATTTATGAATCAATATACAATAAAAAAAAAATGCAGACTTATTCGATTGAGATATTGTAGTTAATTGGATACTCAAACATCATTATAGATAAAAACTTATATGAATTGAAATTTATTAAGCTTAAACAGATCTTCATTGGAATTTTAGAATTAATTAGCATTAAATGCAGTTATGTAAAGAAACTAAACTATAGGATAGAATATTCTACTACACAAAAGTAGACTGGAAAACTTACTTTTGGGATTCTTAGAAGATCATATATGTGCATTTGTTTATTATTGCAGATGATTATCCTTTGATTTTCGAATCGACTTTTTAAAAAGTAGCTTAAAAGTGACAGAAGTTATAAAACTTTTAAACTGGAAAAAGAGTGGTGGTAATAGTACAAAAAGAATTACAGGGATGTCTGTTTAATTATTACAGGACGATAATGACGTCAGGTTACTTTTTCTAGTAGCAGGAGTCTTTATCATCATCATTGGCGCAACAGCCCAGTGTGAGCCAAGGCCGTCTGCCTACTGGTAGATTTCGAGACGAGAGATGCTCTTCTTTTTTTTTTACGGGGTAGGGTTGTCAGCTCTACGTCCAACGCTCAACAGTCATATAAGACCGGGACCTACGGCTTAAAGTGAATTTCGAACCACTACAAATATCCATGGCACCACCGGAACTGTGGTACCGACCGCCAGAGCCACTCGGCTATTCAGGTCCAGGAGTCTTTATTGAAGAGAAAAAGTACACTTTGTTCAGGAAGAGTTGACTTGAGCAGACTTCAATTCGTAACTGAGCATGTCGAAGTAATTTCAGGATGATGAATAAGTCGTAAGGGTTAATGAAGGAATTTCTGTGAGTTTCGAAGTATTATGGCTGTTTTAGAGATGGAATCCATTTGGTAGTGGACCATGGATAAACATGTTCCTTCATTATGGGCAAAGAAAATTTGTGCTTTAATTAAATTGTTATTATGATTGACGAGCTCTTGAAAGAAGATTCTTGTGGTTTTCTGGATGAAATCTTTGATGTTTAGGTCATTGGAATTTTATCATTACTACACCATGTCCATAAATTAAGGATAATGCAGAATCATACAGAAATTGAACTCTAAAATAAAAATTTAACCTGTAGAATAATCTATCACACACATCTTGAAGAAGAATATGCAAATTACAGGAAACCACCAGATGGCGCGGATAGTACGTCACAATGATGAGAGTGTAAGAGGGGTATATAAGGAATGGTGGCAAAGACGTAATATTGTTCACAAGCGCTTTAAAAGCCTTTCAATGCAATAACCGCATAGTTATGGCACAAAGGAAGCATTTGGATGATTTTTTACGTGGTAGAATTATCAGACGACTGGAATGTGGACGTACCCAGCTGGAAGTATCTGAGGAACTTGGAATCGCCCAGAGTGTCATCTCCAGGCTTTTGGCAACGATTCCAAGATGATGGTAATGTGAGTAGATGTTACAGCACAGGTCGCCCCCGAGTTACAACACCGAATGAGGACCGGTATTTAGCAGTTACTGCCAAAAGAAACAGACGGAGCACAGCATCAGACCTGTCTCGTCAGCTCTCTTCAGCTACCGGTACCACAGTTTCAAGGCAGACCGTGTACAGACGCTTAGGGCACATTGGTCTATATGCTCGTAGGCCTATCAGATGTGTTCCACTTACCGCAACTCACTGTCGCCTGCGATTAACCTGGAGTAGAGAGCAAGCATTGCGGACACCGCAACAGTGGTCTGGTGTGATGTTTTCCGACGAGTCCAGGTTTAGTTTGCAGTCTGATTCTCGCCGGACTTTCATCATAGGGAGAGTGCCAGGTACCCGTTACCACCAAGAGAACACCATTGAACGACACCGTTGACGGTGGTGCAGGATGGCTCGTTTGGGGAGAAATTATTCTTGGTTCCAGAACTGACCTGCATGTTCAGAGTGTAACGATGACAGGCCACATCTATCGGGATGTCATTCTGAAACAACATGCACGTTTGTTTCGGGGCGCCATGGGTGCTGAATTTCTGTTTATGGATGACAACGCCCGACCTCACCGTGCAAACATTGTAGACGAATGCCTTCAATTGGAGGATATCACCCTTATGGATTGGCTAGCATACTCACCGGACTTAATCCAATAGAACATGTGTGGGATATGCTTGGCCGACGAATTGCAGCCCGTCAACACCTGCCCTCCCACCTGTCAACCGGAACTTCGGAGGGCATTGCTTGATGAGTGGTGTAATATTCCCCAAGATCAGATTGATAATTTGATACTCAGCATGCCTAGGCTTTGTAAGGCCTGTATTGCATCGTCCGGGAGACATACTCCATATTAACCATCATACTAACCATGTTATACTGTTTTTTGTAAATAGGTTCTTTTTTGAAATTTGTTCCAGGGAGTAAAAATCGCAATTTTTATTGATTATGCCAAACATATAGCATCTTTTTTGCTCTTTACCTTTTGTTTAATAAATAGACTTTACAAATAAGTCAAATTTGTTTTGCTTCTGTCTCTTTCTTTGCCTGAACTTCATTATCCTTAATTTATGGACATGAGTGTATTATACTATGGAGCTCCAGTGATAATATGAAGTATTTTGTACTGTTGGATTTTAATCTCGTGACGGCTAGTTTTAGCAGAAAGTCTCCATATTGGGACAACATACATAAGAGAAGGTTTAAGGACTTGTTTAAAGAGGAGCACTTTATTCTGAAGAAATAAGCTAGAATATGCGGATGTCCTTTTGTGATTGGCGATATCAGTTAAGGGCCGAAGCAGACACACGCAAACAACTCTGGAGATTGCAGAACTAAACGTTGACCATTCAGCAGTTGTTCGGCATTTGCACCAAATGCGAAAATCAGAAAAGCTCGACGGATGGGTGCCTTACGAACTGAACAACTTCTTGAATAAAACCATCACATCCGAGCAGTATGGCCAAGAATTCAATGAAATTACCAAAAAAAACCTGCAATATTTCTTAGTATGGGTCAATCGAAAAGGACCAATTCTTCTGCATGACAAGCCAGACTCATGCCTCAAAATGACTGCGCAGAAACTGAACCAACTGGAAGACGAAACTCTTATTCACTAGACCTCATGCCATTGACCATTTTTCAAAGACCTTGACAAATTCCTGCCAAAGAAAGCTTTCAACAACCAAACAGTAGATCATTTGAAGAATTAATCGGTTCTGAAGTTACAGAATTCTATGTTGTCGGAATAAATGGACTTGTTTTGTGTTGACAAAGATGCATACATTCTAATGGTTCTAATTTTAACTAATAGAATTTATTCTAAGCTTGGATATACTGCTTTAAAGTTTACAGTTAAAAATCGCATTTATTTTTGCACCAACCCGTTGCATTGTAACTACTCTTTCTAATCGCATGTGCAGTAGTGCAATGCTTCCGGTTTGCATGCGTTCTAGAGAGAGAAAAACTAACGGAATGGATGATATGATTAAAAAAAAATGCTATGTAAAGATTATTATTTCTTATTCCTCCCTTGCCTTACGTTAAATCGGGATTCCACTGTATACATTTATGATGATATACAGCCTGAGTAAAAACTTTAAGGCCAGTAAAATTTTTGAGAAAATGTAAAATGAAATAAAAGGGATTCAAATAATATTAATTATTAAAGTTCATTGATAAGAAATAAATGCTGTAAACATAATTTGTAAATACATAATTATGAGAAACATGTGGTTATTTACAAAGTTAGTATTTCTGCCTGAGTAAAAACTTTAAGGCCACCAGTCATTTTTTAAAAATAAATATAATACAATCGTGTAATTACCATTGCAACTACTAGCTTGTGGCAACGCTGCAATTTTCATATTTGTCATACGTTTCTTCGAAGTATTGGTGATCTTTGTGAAGATGGCGAAGGGTAACAAATTAACTGATCGTGAAAGAGGACAGATCGAAGCTTTGTCTTCAACAGGAATGAGTAGTCGTGCTATTGCGATAAAGATAGGAAGATCAAAGACTATAGTCAGCAATTTTTTAAAATTGAAAGACAATTATGGTAAAAAGAATACTGGGGGAAGACCTAAAGCTTTGTCCTCGCGTGATGAAAGAAGAGTTTGCCAACTTGTATCTACTGGAAAGTACTCAACCAGGAAACTGATTCCGACGACAGGTTTAAAAGTTTGTCAAAAAACGATTTATAACACAATTAGAAGGTCTGGAAGGTACACATACAGCAAAATTGACTAAGCCTCAGTTACTGCAGAGACACAAAATAGAGCGTTTGAACTTTCGTCAGAAAGTCATGACCTGGGACAACCAATGGATAGAAATTATTTTTTTCTGACGAAAAAAAAAAAAATGGAATTTGGTTGGACCAGATGGCTGGAATTTCTACTGGCATGATATAAGAAATGAAAAAGAAATATTCTCCAAGAGCCAATTAGGTGGAGGGTCTGTCATGACTTGGGGCTGTTTTTCTTACAATGGTGCGGGCTCAATTGCATTCGTTTCAGGTGGAATGAATTCACAAGGATACCAAAATGTCCTAACAAATCATCTTTTGCCAAATGCTGAATGTCTTGCTGGAGAAAACTGAAAATATCAGCAAGACAATGCACCGATCCATTCGAGTAACAGCACAAAAAAATTGGTTCCAAGTCAACAATGTTGAAACTGTGAAATGGCCAGCTAGATCACCTGACCTCAACCCAATCGAGAACCTTTGGGCCTACTGAGCAAGAAGAGTTTATGCAAATGGGAGACATTTTACATCAACAACAGAGCTGAAATCTACTATCGAAGATGAATGGTATAAAACCGAACCCACCCTTTGTCAAAAACTCGTTTCATCCATGAAAACAAGAATATTTGAAGTAATTCGGCTAATGGCTCCTACACAACCTTCTAAGAATTTGTAATTTTTTTCTTATATATTATTTTCTATGTTGGCCTTGAAGTTTTTACTCAGGCTCAAATATTAATCTGTGTGTTCTGTAATATTTTCTAATAATAAAATATTTGCAAATTAATTTTCTACTTTTTTTACTTTTATTTAAGCTCAATAATTATCAATCAAATGGTATTTTAATTCTTCAGTTTAAATGTTTCCATTTTCTAAAAAATGTCAACTGGCCTTAAAGTTTTTACTCAGAGACTGTATGTGAATTCAAATGGTTTTTACATCCTCTAAGCGTAAAATACTTTTATTTACAGTTGTTGCAGGAAATCCCAACTACGGTGTTGTTTCAAAGAGAGAAGTGTCTGTCAAACCACTCCACAGATGCATCTGCAACATGCATTGCAAGTGCGCGGTAAGACTGTTTACTATACATAGCTTGTTTGATTTTTATATGTCTTGTGTCTTTCTAATGGTCTTGGATACTTTTTTCAAGTGTTTGGACGGAAGTTTAAAATGCGAACCTATGGAAGAAGAGGATTACCAAGCGGCTGGTTTTCGGGGATCCTTACCTGTTTTAACTGCCAAACCTCCCTACAGAATTTGGTTTATTGCACATCCCTTTTTGGCCTTACTTGCTCTTGGTCTTCTTATGCTTCTTTCGGGTAAGTGATTGTATTTTCAAAGTTAAATTTGATTTGTTTAATATAGGGGTATGTAATTTTTTAGCTCTCCTGGTAGACATTAAAAAAATGAATTGCTGTTGGCCCACAGATAAAATACACTAACGATAACTCATGAGCAAAAGAGTGCAATATATATTTAACATATTTAAATAATTCATTATTTTTTTTTATCATAAATGCAAAACAGCAACATGAAATTAGTGAAATGTTTGATAGTGTTTTTGAGGCACCGCTACCGTATCGATATTCGATTCGATATGTAGTTGCAATTCTTACTGAATTCTCTAGTTATTCTGATTATAGTTTAATTTTCTGTGTACTACATTCTTGAAATTGGCTAATCACAAATGTAAGGGCTTTAAAATGGCGATGACATGATTATGAAATGATGGATATTTCATGCATTTCATTTAAAAATTAGTTGCTAATATTTTTGTGACGACGGAAAAAGTCGCAAGTATACTAAAAGATTAATGATTTATTTTATTTTTTATTTGTTTTTGGAAATTAAACCTATTCTCAAATTTCTGCGTCAATTCAAAAAGCAAGGCTACATATTTTTCATTTTTAATAGATTCGTGTTTTAACCAACGTTATAAAATGCTTAAAAATTATATAATTGCTTGTCTCAATTTGAGATTTCTCTAGTTTCGAGCTCTGTTATAGCATGCAACATTACATTTATCAATTGATTTTTACCTTGAAGAAGCATGTTTAACTGTTTTAAATAAGTGGTCAAGTCTACTGAAGTGCCAGGTTTCACCGTCAAGTTCTAAAACAATTTTGTTCTTTGTGTTCACAAACGACTTGATTTCTTCTCAAAAATTTTAAAAACATCTCATCATTATGTCCCGACTTAACCATCTTGCTAATGAAAAGTAAATTATATCCCCTTAGTCACCATCTATACATGTAGACTTCTCTACCAGTCTAGCAAAAGTTTAATGGCCGGAGTGGGTTGTCTAGGGGTGTATTTCCAAACACATTGACGAAACGTTGGTTTTCTCTCAACAACAGAGATTTTTAATGAAACTCTAATGTATTTACAGAAAGTATTAATACATGACAATCACATTCTCTCGCTGCTTGGCGCAGCCCGTTGCAGTTTCGCCGTCGGCCAGAGTTCTTCTGCCGCGCCCAGCTTCTTTCCTTCTCCCAGGGCCAGAGTTCAAAGTCGAAATCCTGCCATTACATGGCAAAAGGTTTGCGTCAGACACATAGTTTGTGATGTGTCGCCATCTGCTGATTAGCATACAAACAAATCCTACATACATTCAAGGAATACTGGAATTTCCGACTATTGGCCAGATTGAAATTTATAACCAAATGATAATTTGGTGGTTATTTGTCATCTTTCTTTAAAGCTTTTGAGCAACAATTTCCTTAGTATACTACACAATGATATCTCATTATACGTAAAACTTGTGAAGCAATTGCATTGCTTTTTCAATTCCTTCTATTAGTTCACGCTCTCCCTATATATACCTTGCCCAAATTTTCAATCGTTAATGAAATACTTTTCATTCATCCACTCAAATTCAAATACATTTTTAAATTTGTAGTGGATGACACTTGATGTTAATACAGTTTATTCAAATATTAATTAATTAATT
The DNA here is from genome assembly GCA_021605095.1 of Caerostris extrusa. Lineage (NCBI taxonomy): Eukaryota > Metazoa > Arthropoda > Arachnida > Araneae > Araneidae > Caerostris > Caerostris extrusa. Next base: position 16,421 of record BPLR01008390.1, on the reverse strand, counting down.
AAATTTAATTAATTAATTTTAGTTTTATATGGGAGAAAAGAATTTCTTATATAAGATATTTAGCAGGACATAAATTTAGGAATAAATACCGTCAGTGGCGAAGCGTGTAGATCGCTGGAAAAAAATTTCTTTTTCAGATTCTTTTTTCATTCTGGGTTCTAGTCTGAGTCAAGGAGGGGACAAAATGGAAAATGAAACATGTGAATAAATTAGTGAGAGAGATGGAAAGTGTGTATGTCAGAGAGAGAAATTTTTTTTCTAACTTAAAAAAAAAAATGAAAGAAAATTATTTATAAAGGACTTTCTGCAATATAATGAAAAAAAAAAAAGTAGGAATATTAAAATTTTTTTTTTATATTACTTGTTATTAATTTACAAGCCCATTTATCATTTGGGACACCATCAATTGCTGTACCATCTATGCTAGTAATGGATAAAGAAAAACCACTTTTAATGTATTTTGCATTGCTTCTTATAAATACTTTGAGTTAGTATTGTTTTTACTTCTTCTTTGGCGTAACAGACCCATGGGGGAGGGGGCAAGGTCGCCTGTTGACTGGCAGATTTCGAGACAGGAGATGTTTTCTTTTTTACGGGGTGGAACTGTCAGCTCATCGCTCTACAGCCATATTAGATCGGGACCTGCGGTTTAAAGTGGATTCCGAACCCCTACAAACAGTCATGGCATCGGCGAGATTCGAACCCGAAAAACCTATGGCACCATTCGCCAGAGCGTGTCACTCGACAATCAGGCCCTAAAGCTATTAGTTTTGTTGTTGTTGTTATCGTGTCCATGGATTTAAAATATTATTATTAAAGTTAGATCAAGTCAAAAGTTTTCACGACAGTGGCCGCTAGCAATGGCGCCGCTTCACTGTACAGGACTTCTCTTAAGTTGGCCTCGAAAGGTACCATACCCAATTGCAAAACATGGGGAATGAGTGCTGGGCACTCTAAAATGTGCTTAGGTGTTAGGAAAGCGTTGGGGCAATTACTCCAGGGAATGTATTCCCTGGCCTTGTCTGGGAGAATCTTCATCCCTCTGTAATGATTAGTTCCGAGTCTGCTAATAACTGAAGTCCGTGATGAGTGGCTTCTTAAAGTTGTGAGGAATGAGTCGATTTTCGGCAACTGCGTTAGCATCTGCAAGTGTGATGGTAGTCCTGGGTTGATCATTGTCCCTGGCTTCTATTAGTTTTGTTTTTGATAAATAATAATAAAAAATATGGCAAGTAAAGTAACAAATAACTTTAAATATGAATGCAATTACAGGTTTGATCAAAGCAACATTCGGTGTTTTCGGATATAAAAATATTTCGTATTTTGGACTTGAAAGCCGTATCTTCGACAAGAAGCAAATTAAACAGTACTTTGAGGCTGATTTAAAAGAAATGGAAGTAGTGTACGATGAGGAGGGACATCCTATACATCCTGAAACGTAAGTTCAGTCATTATGTGCCTTATATATGTATATAATATTAAAAATTCTGGATCCTGAAACCAGACTTGGAGGTTTTTACATAGGATCTATCTGATCCTCAAGTCTGCAGGAAATATTGAATGAAATGTTTTTCTAGCATTAATAGATTAATAAAAATTATATTTTAAAAACACTAAAAAACACGCTTTTAGAGTTAACAATTATTTTTACTTTTTAGTTTGATTAACATAAGAATAAAATGACTGACGAAAAATGAATGTCACTGTTCTAAAAACGTGGGGTGCTCGATATCGATCGTTATAATTTTTCGCTAGTTTCATTACGAAATGCAGAGTTAGTTTAAAAATGTCATACAAAGCACCCCACGCTTTTAGAACAGTGACATCAATTTTCTCGTCAGTTATTTTATTCTTATGTTAATCAAACTAAAAAGTAAAAAATAATTGTTAACTCTAAAAGCGTGTTTTTTTAGTGTTTTTAAACTATATTTAAATGAGGTCCCGGTACGGAGGACTGGAACTATAGCTCTTACAATAATTTAATTGTGAATAAAACAAAGGCTTAATGCGAATATGTCGAGCCAGCCAGGATTCGAACAGGAAATCTCCTGATCCGTTGTGCCGCTGTTTCATGTAAGTTTGAATGCCTTAGGTACTTTCATTCTACATGAGTTAAATTGCTCTTCATAAGTTAAAATAAAATCACTCATACTGGCGATCCTAATCATGATGAGATAATAAACTTATAAAAATATTTTAGTGTCGTCGGTCCATGATAAGTCTACAACGTTTCAATTAAATCGGATCCCTTAAAGTAGGGCAAAATCGAGCCCAAAGAGTCAGTCACAAACAAACATTCAGGTGAAACTAATAAAAGCGTATTAAAAAAGAAAGTTAAAGTTGCTTCATGTTTTAAACTTTCATCGAAATCTGAAAAATCATTCAAAAAAATTTTTTTTTCAATTATGTTTTTAAGTAAAAGGAACATATGACGAGATGTGCCGTGATCTGTACATCGATGTTGTAAGCGAACTAGAATTTCTCGCTAAAAAAATTCAGAGATTTTCTCACTGGTATAAGATTGGCAAGACATTCAATTGTGATAAATGTAACCTATAAATTTTTGTCAGTGTGTATACCGGAATTAAATATTTCTTTAGATTTCAATTCACGTTTTAATTATTGCAGGTAGTAAAGCTAATTTCTAAACTTTGTTTTTATTCAATTCCTTCTATTAGCTCACACTCTCCATATATATATATCTTGTTCAAATTTTCAATCTTTCATAAAATACTTTTTATTCATCCACTCATGTTCAAATACATTTTTTTTTTAAAAACTTGTAGTGGATGACACTTGATGTTAATACAGTTTTTCAAATATTAATTCATTAATTAAATTTAATTAATTAATTTTAGTTTTTTAGATGTAAGTTGCATATATCTACCAATGAGGGCGCCAAATAAACTTAAAAAAGAATGAAACTTATTTGTAAAGGACTTGCTGCAATATGGTGAACAAAAAGTAGGAATTGACTTTAAAAAAAAATTTTTTATGTTACTTGTTTGAAGTATTCAATTAATAAAAGTTTAGAAAAATGTGCTCTTTATTGCATTTTAAAATGTTCAAAGTTACAAGGGAATTTGGTTTGTTGAAGAGAAAGTTGCGAAATGGCAATAATCTTTTTCTAGTTAAAAAGATCTAAGAATCATTCAATTCAACTGTTACTTGCCCAGTGTTCACAATTGATGCGAACATGGTCAGCCGTATATACAGCATTATATTAAATATAATAATTGATTTTGAAAATGAATGTCTTATATAATTAAAAAAAAAAATTTCTATCTTCCCCTACTCTACAGAAATGTTATTTTAAAAGCAACTATGATTTCTGAAATATAATTTTCAATTAAAAGTATAATTGTAAAAAAACTGTATTTGTCAGTGCGTGACACACTCCATTTTAAAAGCATTGCTGATTCTATTTTATGGAAAAAAATAAAATACAGCAATTCAGATAATTATCATGCAAACATGTATTTGGATGACTGTTTTGAGTAACATTTAATCAAGCTACTTTTTTTTTAAATATAACTATGAGCCTTTCTTTCTATAAGAACTTCTAAAAAGCACAATTTCAAAAGCATTTATGATTAATTCATCTGATAATAAGTTGGTGTTTGGTAGCTATCTAACGTATAGTATTAGTAACTTTTATCAATTAATGTTTATAACAAAGGTTTCTCGCTGCATTGAGAAAAATGTTTTATTGAAACAAGTCACGTTGATGTTTTAACATCCAAGCAATAATAAATACTTTCAATCTTTTGCCAAGATGCCAAGCGTCTTATAAAAGTTTTATCTATAGCAATACTCAAATTGTACTTTTTTTTTTTTTGTTAACCTTTCTACAAAATCTGTCAAAATTATTAATCTTGAAATGATGCAAATTATCAATTCGTTTTTGTATGATGTCCATTTTATTTAGTTCAATTTTTCCTACAGAAATGATCCTGCCAGAACTCTAAGCGAGGAAATAATTTTCGCTATGAATGCTTTTTTTTTATGCTTCTGGCCCTATTTAAAAGTTTATTGATAGCCGTGCTGCAATGAAAGCACAAGAAGCTTTGGACGCTGCTGCCACTGTATGTTCATTTTCTTTTTCTCTTCTTTTACGAAATATTTTTTTACTTCAAGAAAATTTTCTCTGGATTATTGTTAATTCAAATATCTTTAGTTTTCATATTTTTCTTAACATAAGAATTTCTACTTTAAAAATTGAAGAATTTAATAAATATGAGATTAATAAGTTATTTACGTTAATATAAAATGGATAAAAATTGTGTTTATAATCTATTTAATTAATTTATATTAAGTAAGCATATACAAATTATATGTGTAATTTGCCTAACTGTTACTAGATGGCGCCACTACACGAACAAACAATTTTGAGTCTGTGAACTTGCCCAACTCGTGGCAAAATGACAACGTACGCTGCTAGCGTATGGGAAGGCTAAGTTTCGAATCCGCTGGCCGATATCTTGCTGGGATTGTGACAATGTGTTTGAAAGATTTCGCGTCGCTAATAAGGGTGCCTGGTGGGAGATTACAGGTTTTTCAACCCATAGTTGTGCCTAAAAACCCTCCCAGAAGGCAACGTCCTACCCTTATCACCCCCCTCTATTCATGGTATACATGGGTGGGACATGAGGCTCGTTGATGGGTTTTTTTAACTAACTTTTTAATAGAAAGCTCAGTGTGTTACATTCGATTAATGCGCATACCTTTTAGTTTTTTTAAGTATTCTAACTCACTATAAAAGCATTGTGGTTGTCTTTATTTGTAAATGTAAATAATTGTAATAAAAAAAAAATATAAAAATCCATGGAACCCTTTTATTTATATCACCCTGACATTGTCAGCAGGTCTGACATTTTTAGAAAACAAAAATGCGCACATTAAATGTATTATACGAGTGTAAAATAAAATAAATTTTAATTTTTTTTTTTTTGAGTAATTTAGATTCACAGACCGTTTTTTTTTTTATGAGGTAATTTTGATTTAAATTTTTTCATCAATAATTAAAACGATTCCAATTTAAAGATTTACAATATGTTTAAAACTGCTAAATAATTTTGTAAAGAAGAATTTCTTTAAAGGTTGGAATTAATAAGTCTGATTTGTCTGTAGATGGCACATATCAAATTGTTTTTGAAAGATCAGTTTTATTATAGGTAGGCTTTTGAAGGGTGTTATATTTATTTCTTTACTTCCTTCAAAAAATTGCAATTTTTTGCATTTTTAGATTTGTATTCATTTTAAATATTGTGATATTATCATACTTAATTATTCATTGCAAAATTTTTTTCTTATCTTTGTTTATTTACTAAGAATTTCGACAGTGTTAGTTAAATCTAAGGATGGATAGTGTTGACTCAAATAAAAATATTTATTGTAATTTCATGCCTAGAATCATCCAACGAGGTATAAGGAACAATCGTAACTTTCGGCTGCAAAAATAAAATTTTCTTTATTGATTATAGTACAAGTTAGGGCAGGATATTAGTGTGGTCTTAATTCAATGTTGTTTTCGGGTAGAACTTAATTATTTCTTTAAATAATATAACAGACGTTTAGCTATCTTAATTATTAAAATTTTCCAAGACAGCACTGCACAACTGCAACATATAACACTGAACCAAATTATGTAAAAATATTTACAATATCATAAGCTCTTTTAAGAGTTTTCGTTCATTTCGCACTGCCTGAAACTCTTCACTCGATTCTGCACACTCCCTTTTCTCTTATTCCTCTCCCATTATAGGTTCCAAAGTCTAACAGGCGGAAAAAAAAACGTTTAAAGTTCAATGTAAGGGTTAATCCGTTCTTGGAAGAAGTATCTGTCAATCTACTCTTCTCGATTGGCTAAATTTTGTTTCGGAAAGACATGGTGGATCCTTACTATTATAATCAGTGGATTTGTTTTCTTTGACCAACCATACAACCATAAAGTTTCGTTTTTGTACCTATAATTGATGTACTAAACTAGAATAGAATTTGTTAAATTAAAAAAAAAAAAATGTTTGCTATAATAGCATAAAAAATTAACATATTACACATTTAATTTGGTGAAAACATTATAGAAGATATATGCATAAAAAACCATAATAAAAAGAGGTATTTATTGGCCATATTTCAGAAAAATACAGCAGCTTCCGTAAATAATTTTTATAATTATTTGTTACATCGCTCTAGGTTTTTTAACTTTAGAATAAATTAGTTTAGTTTTTGTTTTTAGCAATTGCATTTCTTAAAAATACGGTTACGCCCCATCGCATTTATTCCTATTAGTTCACCTCTTATAGCATATATCTATATATTGAAGAAAAACAAAATTTTCATGTAAAGATTTTATGGAATTGATTTTTCCCAAATTTTCAATAAAAAAAAAAAATAATTTTGCGGGTTTTTTTTTAAAGATTGTACCTCTGATCGTAAGTAGATCTTTTATCATGTCTTTTTATTACAATACAAAATTCTGATTTGACTAATTCTGAACGATCTTAAAATCATTGAATGTGAAATTTACAAGATTTTATGTACTCTTATATGCAGGATGTCTTTTGAAAGAAGACTAGCAGTTTGCTAAAAAATCATAACGGGAAAACGGCCAAAGTTAAAACAAAAACAGACATCTTTTTTTCCCTGTAAACCCTGCTTACTTGCTTTTAAATGGCATCCTCTATCATCTAATCATACACTAAACAATGTCAAAAAAGTGAATACATGACAAAAAAAAAAATGTGCCTAGATATATTTTTTTCTCAATTTTAGACGGACGAAGAAGGAGAAGGAGAAGAAGAAGTAACGATCGGGGAAACTGCTGGTGATGAATCAAGTAATGTTTCGCAATAGCTTTTTATTTTTCATAATTTAACATATTTTAATAAATATCGTTTTTATTTATACTTAGTATGCACATTATGCCAAGTCATTTTAAACCTTTTGCAAATCAAATTCAAATTTCTCAAAATTAAGATTTTATTTATCGGTTAATACTTGTATATGTGTATGCTTATAAAGATGTATACGTATATGTAACTCTAGATATATTTTTCTCTATGATGCACTGGATGGGTTAAAATGTATACATGTATCCTCAATTACAATTGCATATTTACTTGCATATGTATGGATATGCATTTGTTAGTTGGTATGTACACTGGTGTGCAAAACTTAGGCAACAATGTAAAAATTTAGCAGATAGCCATGAAATTGCTGAAAAGGAGTTCTGGAGATCAGTACAATGAACATGTAAGTCAGTAGAAACGTCATGCGTATGCAAATATCAGGAACGAAACGTCGGAGTCGACGTGAGCGTACGCAAAACGCGTGATGTCGGCACGCGCAGCTCAACAGTAGAATAAAAGGAAAGACGGAGACGCAATTCAACATATTCGCTGCAAGTGCCAGTGAGTCAGTTCGTGAAATATGGCTAGAAGAAATCACCTGGACGACTTCACACGTGGAAGAATGATCGGAAAGCTGGAGGAGGGGCGTACTGTTACCAGTGTAGCTGCAGAATTTGGAATCAACAAAAAGTGTCATTTCGCGCGCTTGAAAAAGCGTTCCAAATCACAGGTACAGCTGTTAGAAAAGTTGGTGGTGGCCGCCCGAGGAAGACAACTGCAGGGGATGACCGATATATCGTCCTGCAGGCGAAAAGAGCCGACAGCAGTCAGCAAGCACCATTGCTCAACAATTCTGTACAGCAACGGGGCGACAAGTGTCGCGGTTTACTGTGGCCAGACGCCTTCACAAAGTGGGCCTATTCCCCGCCGTCCTGAACGCTGCCTCCGTTGAAAGTTGGGAGGCATTTTGTCTGGGGAGGCATTTTTGCTGAACGGGCGAACTGAGCTCCACGATTTTGACAGAGGATCTGTAACCGGGGATCGCTATTGTGAGGAGGTACTCCTTCCCCATGTGCGTCTGTTCCAGGTGCCATTGGCCCAGACTTCATTTTTATGGATGACAATGCACGGCCACATCGGACTCTTGCTGTTGAGGACCTACTGGACAGGGTTCTGGAAGATATCACTCGAATGGATTGGCCAGCGTACTCCCTCAGATTTAAATCCCATCGAACATGTGTGTGATGCTTTGGGAGACGCATTGCAGCCCTCATTTCTTAATGTCATCCTCAAATGATTTCTCGAGTTATGGCAAAAAACACCCAAGTTTTTGCAATTCAAACAGAGGCTGATTGAGGAATGGGCACTCCTACAGCAATGTAAATTTTACTGTGTATGTTCATGTTCGCCCTTGAGCATATTATTTATTACTACTCATAGTGAAAAGGTGTATGTATGCATATATGTCTTTATAAACATAGATATACAAGTATTAACCTATAAATAAAATCTTAATATTAAGCCAAACTTGAACGTTCTCTTGTATAACAAACAGATTATTTGGACTGAGTCTTTTTAAACATGAACCCATGAAGTCAAAAAAAAAAAAAAAAAAATAAACATACGCACGTACATACATGACTTAACATGAACACAAATACATACGTGCTCAAGTGGTGGCCCAACTTTCATCATAAGTGCCAATGCAATTTGGAACGAACACTAACAGATACGACATTCAGGGAAGGAAATCCATCTCCTATTTCTCAAATTCAATTACGGGACTGTAAAATCCAAACTTTGAAATTGATTACCGATTTATCGTGTTTATCCGGAGGTGTATGTAAACGTGGGACTTTCCTGTTATTTGAACCATCAAACGCATTAACCATTAAGCTGCTCATCAGAGTTATGAACGAGAAAATCTTCTCTATTTCTCAAATTCAATTACGGGACTGTAAAATCCCTAATTGATTACAGTTTATCGTGTTTTCTACTCCATTAAGCTGCTCCAGGTTATGAAAGAGAACTTATGTATTAATTACCCTCGCACCCTCCAATGGAAAACAGTGTGTAATCGAAATATTCTTCCTCATATTTGTTCTGGAAGTGTTAGGGGTGTGGTTTGGTTTATTTTCCTACCTCACCCTTGGCTGCTCATTTGTCTGAACTTTATACTGATAAAAAAATTGTGATGCACAATAACGAACTTTTGAAAACAACTAGTCTAAAAATTGATATATCCACACTCGACTTGATATTTATTTTTCTGCGATGTCATCCATACCGCTTGGAGACATCGAAGGACAGTCGGATCTTCCAATATTTTTTAAAAAAATGAGAATCCTTATCGGGGTTAGTTACCCGAAATTCAGGAGATCAACTCGAGTGCTTTGGGCTTAGAACAACATAACCATCTATGTCTCATGTCGCTGATTGTGTAAAGGTTTTATCAACTGTTCAAAAAAAAATTCGTCCTTCTTCACCAACTAAGCTGTTATAATCATTTAATGTACTATTGTGCCGAAAATGTAAGACCAGTTAAAAAATTTTCAAAAACTCTTTATTTATTCTTCCAAATTTATTTATTTATTATTATTATTATTTTTTTTTTTTTTTCGTTTGCAAGCACCAAATCTTTAATTTTTGGACGTGAGCTACGTCGGTTGAGGTTGATGGTCGACCAGAGACCTCTTCGTCTTCAACGCTTTCTCTGTGTTCTTTGAACAGTTTTTACCACTTGTAAGCATTTCTTCCTGATATATGATTTCTTCCTTACTGCTCACCGAATGCCTTCTGCAGCATTCTATACGTTTCTGCAAACAAAATTTAACGCAAGCTCTTTGCTCAATTAATTCAGACAGTTCAAAAATCGCCCGAATCAGTTTTAGCATCTCACAAAACCAAGCGTAACTCAAACACTAATGAATATTTTGACAGCAAATTTCACACAGATATCAAGGACAGTGCCAACAACCTAAAAATATTGAAATACCATATGCCCGGGAAATTTAAATTGAAAATTGGTTTTACTTTTGGAAACAGTAGTACTCTATCACTTACCACCATTCGACATTGAAGAGAATTTCCAGCACACTTTGTGGTTACAGTTGCATGAATAATTGCAAGTTCTTTGTCATTATTTCATAAGATGATTAACATTTTAATGACACTAGGTCGAGTAGCTAGCACTCTGGCGCTCGGTACCACTGGTTTCGGGTTCGAGTCCCGGCGGTGACATGGATGTTTGTAGTGGATCGGAATCCACTTTAAGCCGTAAGTCCCGGTCTCCTATGACTGTAAGAGCGTCACGGAGCAAAAGTCAGACTTCTACCTACGGGTGCTCCATCACAACAGAAGCTGCCCCTTTCCCTCCATCCATGAGTAGATCACTCATAGGATGCCCGTAATGCACTGCAGGGCATTGAGGATTAGTCACAACAACAACATTTTAATGACATTCCTCTTACAGGGACTGACGAGGCTGAGAGCGACCGTCCGAGGCGAGTGGAGATGCAGCTGGGACGTCACCAGGTGGCCAACGTGCGTCCTTCGGTCGACGAAATGGGCAACCCCATAGATCCGGGTAGGCTGCAAAGGAATGTGCGTAGCGAAAGCGTCGAGGAGACACTCGAGTCGGAGCCCGACACCGACGTGATGGGCAGGAACAGGCGCAGTGGCAGAAAGGTGCACACAAAGCACAGGCCGCCACGGCAGGGCCACGTTAGGGAGAGGAAAAAAACTGAAGATGGTCACTACTGTTGTGTTTATCTAATTAAAAAACATTGATCTTCTCAAATGTCAATTTTTTATTGTTATTTTTAAATTAAAATTTTATTTCCTGAATATACCTGTCTTTTTTTTCTTGCTTCCTACTTCCCATAGAGGCCTGAATGTCTGAGTGGCTAGCACTCTGGTGATCGGTACCACAGGTTTCAAGTTCGAGTCCCAGCGGTGCCATGGATGTTTGTAGGGGCTAAAAATCCACTTTAAACCGTAGTGGTCTCGGTTTAATATGATCGTTGAACGTTGCGGGGTATTGTTACTCCGCGTCCGAAGCTTATCTTCGAGATACACGCACCTCCTGGTTAGTGCTAAGTGAGTAACGTCGGTGCAGCCTTTCCTTAAGGCATAAAAGACAATTGTCTATGTGTTTGTTAGCTGCTTTAAAACAAAAATTTCTTCCCATAAAGTTATCACCATTTTCGTATCATTGTTACAAGTTTTTCAAAAAGAGATGAAACTCTTTAAAATTATTATACCATATCGATTACATAATTTGGACATTTATTTATTACATTACGGTATATGTGAGATATATTTTACCGCACCTATTAAAAGTGATTTCTTTTAAATTGGATTCAGACTCACCTATTTTTCATAGTAATTGTTGTTGTTTTTTAATGTTTTTTCACTCAAATTTAACATTTAAAAAAAATAGTTCTCAAATACATGGTTTCTTAATAATTGCTGAACTTTTCGAAGGTTTTCGTAGGAAAAAAGATCCAGTATTTATGTTTCACTACTGTGTCAAAAAATAGACCAATTTTCAATTTAAAATTCCGGGGCTTATGGTATTTCAATTTCTTTTTCGGTTGCTATGTAGATTTTCTATCACATGATGTCCGTTTCATTACGATTTTCATTGCATGCTTAAAAATTTTTTCTAAAAACTTTATTTTTCGTTTGACATCCAACAAAATGATTGATGTCCAAGATTTTTAGTAATGTCCGTCATTACGAAACTAGTATTTTCATAATTTCTCGCATTTCATGGGTTCACATACGCAACGACCGAAATCGGAGAAATTGGATCTCTAGTAAACGTTGCATCTACTCAAAAACTGAAGACTATGATAATTAGATAGAACAGGGGCGGCCAACACAAATGATCTTGCGGGTCACTTTGGAAATTCATCCTAACTCCGCGGGCCGCATATAAAATTATATATTCCCATATTAGATAGATATTTTTGTTGTGAAAAATTGAAACATAATTAGTTATTTTTTTTTTTTACTATTATATATTTTATCTTTACTATACACTAAAAAAGAAATATAAAAAATCTATAAATATAAACGAAATAAAAATGAAATCATTAAAAAATATTCATTTTACTAGTGCGATATTTGTTTCTCCGCTCTTTCACTTAGCTTTTGCAAATCGATCTCAATTTGGGTATTTGCACATCGTAATTGGCGTTGTAGGTTAGCGTCCGTTATGTTAGAGCGTGTTTTATGTTGAAAAAAAAGAACGATTCGCAGGTGTAAAGTTAAACCAAAAAGCGCTAATAGCTTGAACTGAGAGTCTCGTTTATTCTGCTATCAACTGTACGTATCTAGGGATAGTCACTGAGGTCACTTAAAATGAAACATAGAACCTGTTATATTAGATGTTCCAAGATGCGCGCGTATCATGAGTTCGCAGATTATAATTTAATTTTTCTGTAAACTCGTAACTGTAAGCTCATAAATAAAACAGGCAATATTTATCATATATTAACAAGAATATTATTTTAAAATCAAAGTTAATTTTTAATATATGAATGCACACGTAATATATTTTTTTTAATATATTGGTTTTCACTACTTTGGCCATAATAAAATAAATATATTTTGTAAAAGTGTGATAAATTTCACGGGCCGGAAAAATATTCTAGGCGGGCAGCGGGTTGGCCACCCCTGAGATAGAACGAAATTTTGTCATAAATCAAGTACTACACATATGTATGTTGTTGCTGTTGTGACTAATCGTCAATGTCCGGCAGTGCGGGACAGGCATCCCATGAGTGATCTACTCATGGATGGAGGAAAGGGGCAGCGTCTGTTGTGATGGAGCACCCGTAGGTAGAAGTCTGACTTTTGCTCCGTGACGCTCTTACAGTCATATGGCACCGCCGGACTCGAACCCGAAGCCTGTGGTACCGAGCTCTAGAGCGCTAGCCACTCGACCATTCAGGCCCACACTAATATGCACCAGACGCTGATTCGGAAGAAGCCCAAAAGATCATCATGATTCATGAGCGCGAATTCATCACTCAAAAACATCATGCTGACTCTACGGCTAGATAGGGGCCTGATGGTCAGTGGCTAACGCTTTTGGTGCTCGGTACCACAGGTTTCGGGTTCGAGTCCCGGCGGTGCCATGGATGTTTGTAGTGGTTCGGAATCCACTTTAAACTGTAGGTCCCGGTCTGTTTAGCTCCAAAGTGTGCACAAGATGACTGTAGACCGACAAACCAAACCAAACTACGGCTAATAATACGAAGAGGCACTTTCAAAGAATCACTAGACGGTACTATTGGACTGACACGAAGAAATACAATGCCTTACTGTGTAAAAAAGCGTCCTTAATACACTCTCTGCAGGACTACAAATCAGAAACCTTCTTCTTGCTAAGTGCCCCTGTCTATTTAGCTGTTTGATATAATCTCTATAGACGTGTTTAACCACTGCCCAAAATTGAAATATCAACCATGGATCTTCATTATAAAAATTGCACCGCGAGATAGATTGAGTAGTTTCCTCTTCCTCAAGCCACGGCCGTGAATGGGGCTCTAAACAGAACACCTACTGCAGGGCATCAGAAGCGCCATCTTTATACTGTCTGAATTTCCTCAGTAGATACCAAGAATTATCCTGTGTGGTTAGAGGTCAGACTCACACTTTTCTTTTTCAATTCTTTCTATTATTCCTCTCCCTATATATATCTTGTTCAAATTTTCAATCGTTAATAAAATACTTTTTTTTCAATTCCTTCTATTAGCTCACACTCTCCCTATATCTTGTTCAAATTTTCAATCGTTCATAAAATACTTCTTATTCATCCACTCAAGTTCAAATACATTTTTTAAAACTTGTAATGGATGTCACTTGATGTTAATACAGTTTTCAAATATTCATTCATTAATTTAATTTAATTAATTAATTTTAGGTTTTTTTTTGGATTTAAGTTGTGTATATCTACCATTAGATGGCAACAGATAAAAAAAAAGAATGAAAATTATTTATAAAGGACTTTCTGCAATACAGTGAAAAAAAAAAAAAATAGAATTTTTATATTACTTGTTTATTTTTATTAACTTCAAATGTTTCTTCGTATGTAACTAATAATTAAATAAATAATTGTTACATAACTTGGGACCATCATAATTAATCCTATTTCACCTTTCACATTACTATTTTTTTAATTTCACTGAATTTTTTTTTAATTTCACTGAATTTTACAGCGAATATTTTATTTATAAAAGTATAAATTTATTTATTGATAAAAAAGAAATATTAACTGAAATTAAAAAATCAATCTAGAAAGGAAAAAATCCAAACAATTGAAAGAAGATTTATTCTTCAAATGAAACAGAAAACTGAAAAAGCAACCAAGAAGGAAATTAACAGATTATCTAAATCTTTGAGAACTAACACATATTAACTAAGAAAATGTTAAAATTGATTCCTAGCATTATCTGTAAAAGTGAAGAACAATGTTCTGAGAAAAAAAAAAAACATATTTAATTTTTATGTGTAGTAAATTCATCTATTCTTTCAATTTATTATAAAGATGTTCAAAAAACAAGTAATATAAAAAAAATGTAAAGGTAATTCCTACTTTTTATTAATTAAATTTAATTAATGAATTAATATTTGAATAAGATATATAAATATATATAGGAGAGTGTGAACTAATAGTAAGAATTGAAAAAAAAGAAAGATTTTCATTTCAAGTTGAAATTTTCCTCTTACATCTGGCGCCATCTATTGGTACATACATTACAACTTAAATCTAAATAAAACTAAAATTATTGATTAAATTTAATTAATAAATTAATATTTGAAAAAAAAAACTGTATTAACATCAGTGTCATCCACAAAAAGTTTCAAAAAATGCATTTGAACTTTAGTGGATGAATAAAAATATTTTATTAACGATTGAAAATTTGAACAAGATATATATAGGAGAGTGTGAACTAATAGTAGGAATTGAATAAATAAAACCAGTGTCATGTAAAAACATGATACTGACTCTACAACTAGATATATGAAAATTGCACTTTCAGACAATCGCTAGACGGTACCATTGGACTGGCATGAAGAAATACAATGTCTTACTATGTGAAAAAGCTTCCTTAATGCACTCGCTGCATGGCTACAAATCAAAATCCTGCTGGTTGGCTAAGTACCCCTGTCTATTTAGCGGTTTGAGCAAGCTTGCAGCTTTAACAGCTTGTTTGGAGCCAGGAAAAAAAAATTTCAATGATTTATTTATATATTGTTACTTAATTTTTATTTTGTGCCATTAAATCAAAATCAGATTTTTTTATAACAAAGATTAAGAACATAATAATAATCGAGAACCGGATATCCAGTTCCTCACATTCGAGATCTAGTATTGCAGCGGGTTCGAAATTACCGTAAGTGAAAGAGGACACGTTATGAAAAAAAGCTTTTTTTTTTAAAAATTTCTCTGTAAATTGGAGATGAGTGCACCTGCATTGGCTTTATACGTCTGATAACAGAAAAATGAAAACCTGCGTTTCCGTTATGTAAAACTCTATAATATCATAAAATCTAATTTATCTATGATTAATCTTTCGAGGAAAAAGATTTAAGTAATTTAAATTTTTAAAATTAATATTAATATTCAAAACATATAGACTTGATCAGGATCTTGATTGGATTTTCCTATAGGCTAGCTAGGCTTCAGCCCTAGGACCTCAAGATAAAGAGGGGCCTACATTCAAATTGTTAGCAAAATTAGAATAACACTATTCTAAAAACAATAAACACTAAAATACTGAATCGAAAAATAAGGGAGAAATTCTACACATATGACTAATAAACAAACATAAAAATGTATTGGTTAAGATCAACGCCGTTCGGCTCATTGGGTCTGTTCATTTGTCTATACTAGACTGCACCAAAGTATAGTTCATATGTTCACCGATTGCTATGGCAAATATTGATGCGTTTGTTATTGTATAAATAAAGGGCAGATTGGTGTAGATTGGAACTTAAAATTTATGATAATTCATACTTAAACTTTAAATGCGAATTATTATGAAATAAATTTATCTGAATTAAATTTGCTTTAATCTTCAATGTATTGAATATATGTAACAATTTGATAGAAAATATATTATTTTTTTTGCTTATTTTATTTTCGTGGGCAAAGATTTTTATTATTTGAATTTTGTTTCTGTGTAAATGTTGAGTGTTATGTTTGATTAGTTATTGTTACAAGTACTATATAGGGTGCTGAGAATAAATGTCCAAACAAGTGTTCTCGACTTTTTTTTTTATTTATTATCCGTGCCACATTTTTTATAAAGATTAGTACCCATCACAACATTTTCATTTAACATATTGATATATATCACAGTAATGATCTATTTTATTGTCTGTCATGTAATTTACAAATTTAAAAATGGGAGGTGAAAAGGGCCTCATAAGTGGAATGGCTTAGGGCCTCTTTTTCTTCTAAAATCCGGCCCTCAATGAAACGCATACATTTGCATATTAAAAATAAAGGAAACAAATTTATATTGATTTTCATTTCGTTATTAGTTTTAAAAT